>CM019828.1:9577275-9597500 GCA_009763385.1 Coix lacryma-jobi var. lacryma-jobi
GGTCCCCTAACTGGGAAGGACCTTTTCGAATTCTGAGACGTGCTCCGGGTAATGCGTACATTCTGAAAACCCTCCAAGGAGAAGAGTTTGCTAGGGCAATTAATGGACGTTATCTAAAGAGATTTCATCCTAGCGTGGAGGTCGGTGCATAACGGAATCAAGGACTAGCGGGCGCCGACGGCCGATACAAGGTTGTGTCGCCCTTAGCACAAAAAATGGCCAATAGGTTCTATCGCCCTTAGAGCAAAAACAGCCGACACGACATGTGTCGCCTTTAGCGCGAAAAACGCTAAAACAGAGCCAAATGCACGCGGTGCTGTGCAATCGGTTCAACGAAGAGGTCGAACACTAGACAAGCACAGAAAGGGAAAACAGATTGTACGCGTGAACATAGCAAAGTAGAACATTGTTCATAAGTTGGGGCGGTACGAAAGTGCAGATCAGTTACCAAGCACCTTGTTGATGACCGTCTGCGGATTGGTGACTGCGGTGAGGGCGTGAGCATGATCCTCGTAGGAGTCCAGAAAATCGTTGATCTGCTCGCGTCCTCCGGACATGCCCCGCCGGGGAAGCCAACCGGCGTCACGGAGAAGTCCTCCTCCGTGCGGACCGTTAGCGCCGACAGCCCCAGCGCCACGCCGTGGTGCACACCCTGCAGGGCGACCTGCTCGATGCGGCCGTACACGTTGGCCAGGCGCGCATCGGCGGTGACGCCCTGGGCGTTCACCCGGTCTGCGACGGCGTTCGCTGCCATCTTCAGGCGCTCCAGTTCTTCAGACAACGCTGTGAGCGACAAAATGGAATGGATCGGTTAAAAGATCAATGAGAACGACCGAAAGCAGATCCAAGATTGGGCGTTCATACCCGTGATTGCGTCACAGAACTGCCGGCGCTGGTCTTCCCATTCCAGCTGGTCAATCCCGTACTGCTTCGAGACGGCGGCCAGCTCTTCCCGGGACTCGTCCCGCAGCGCCATGAAGTTCAAGGCGTCATTGTGGTCGTAGAGGCCGCCGTCAGAGTCCCGGTCCGGGCTCGCCTCCCAAGGATGGGAGTGGTAGGAGAGGCTGTCGGAGGAGCTCGACGAGCCCGATGGTGGAGCCTCTGGCCTCCCCGGTGCCGGAGAAGGCCGGGCGTGCCCGCCGGCGGAAGAGATAACGGGGACCCTGTCGGCGAGCAGTAACAGAGCGTGAGCGAGGTTTTCAAGAAACTGCCACAAAGGACGTAAGCGAGGAGTCCTACCCGCGCTGACGGAGGCGCCGAGCGCGGCTCCCTTCGGCCTCCTCGGTCGCCGGGCGCTTGCCGCGGTCATCATGGCTCGCCATTGCACTCGGAAAGTTAGGGGTTTTCTGGGGCGGAGCAAGCAAGGAAGCCGAGGCGGCGAGAGTACTAGAGGAGCGAATGCAAGATTGGGGAAAAGGCAGGCCTCCAGGGACGATTTATGCCGAATATCAACCGGCGGATTAGGGTTTTCCTGCTTCCCGAGATGGGCCTCTGCAGTAACGGGCTGTGCAAACCGTCTGGATGCACTCACGTGTTCGGCGGGGAATAGAGCGTCTGGCTTCGGCAAAATTACCGATTTAGGTGTTCGGGACAAACACTGGCCAGATTGCCGAACAGGTTCACACGGTTAAACACGATGTCATCAGAACGGTAACCGATTGGATGCAAAATACAGATATATTACAAGGAAATGTTCGAGTCATTCTGACACAGGATTACAGAGTCTAAAAGTTCATTACACAGCCATCTCAATTGTTCAAGAATTGATTTATAGCCGCAAGAGTATCGGCTTTGACTTGATTAGCATGCTCCAGTGTCTTTTGGTCCTCCTCTTCGGTGCCTTGTGTCTGTGAAAGCCTCGTGCTAAGTTTGATATCCTCATTGAGCACTGATGACAGCTTGGAAGATGTTGTTTCAATGATGTTCGGTAAACCCGATAGCCGAGAGGTGCATGACTGAATATCAGAGTTGACCTGGGCTAGTTGGACTTCCAATTTAGATCTCTTTTCTTGCAGTTCTTTCAACTGAGCCTCCAGAGTCTCCTGGGAGTTCTTGGCTTCTTGGAACTGAGTGTACAGATCATTGACTTCCTGGGTGCACTTAGACTTGGCAGTCCGAAGATCAGTGCTTCTGATTGCTCGTTTTACCTTGGCAAAGCAGTCATCCAGTGTAGATACAGCCTCCAGGTGAAGCCTCAGATTTTCTGGAATGTCCTCAGCAATGGGCTCGAGGAAATTTTTAACTTCATCGGCGTCTCTGACTAAGGACAAGATGTCTGGGTTCAGAAAATTTGTTATGTTGCTCAGAACATCTTGGACGAATACCGATGGTCTTTCGGCCGCTGTTCTTTTGCCCAGGAACTCGTTGACATCAAATGCATACTCGGAGGCTGAATTGATGAAAGTCTATGTTGATTTGGACAGGTTAGCCGATCAAGGTAAAGTATGAAGAAAGGATGAAATGAGGAATTAATTCTTACCTGATGAGTCGGCTGATTGATAAGGTCTTGATCTGGTTGAGGACCGGATTGGCCAACAGGGTCTGGAGTTGAACCAATGAAAGTCTCATCGGTCGTGTCATCTGTGAAATTATCGATCAGCCGAGGGAGGCAAGATCTGCTGGTTGAAGAGGTAACTGAGGAACGTACCAATGTTAGCATCATCCGGATTCTGGGTGATCATGTCTATTTCCCTGGTGTCTGCATACTCATCTTCCAAGGTAATAAGGACTGGGGGCACTGTTGTTTGAACGTTTTCTTGTTCAGAGGAGGAGGCCTATAGTGACATACAAGCCAATCAAGAATAAGTTAATAATGATGGAAGAGCTAAAACATCTTACCTTTGGAAGAGGTGTGTTCTGCTTGGTCTTGGTGTGCCTAGAACGGGAGGATTCCTCAGTGGCCTTTCTTTTCCCTCCTTTAGCTGAAAGGACGGTTGATGAAGCTGCTTGGGATTTCATGAACCGAGACAATGAAGGAGCGTTGTGCCCCAGGACAGTGGTTGGACCAGCTTGATGATATTGGATGGGCCTGGTGTCAGGATTGGGTATGAAGTCCTGTGGAAATTTTAAAAGAATTAGAAACCCCAAGGATTGAACACTAAAATAGTAGATGACTTGTTATTGTACCTCGCTATCAGAATTGAAATCTGCTTGGACCTCTAGGCACATGGGGTGGACTGGACTGTTAAAAATATGATCATGCCATTCTTGCCACCAGGACTCAAAAAGGGGATGAGCAGACTGAATCAAGTGGAGTGGTACTGGTTGGTAGTCTGGCAGATCTTGTCCCAGCCTGAATACCCGATGGGCCTGCATCCCTATTGTAATCTGCTCTTTGGATTGAATTTGCTCCCTAGGCCTGATGACAGTAGAAAAGATGAGTTTTGGAGGGAGCTGTCCACAACCCAATTGCCTGGCTGCTATGTTGGGGTGATAGAACTCATAGGTGTGCTTCACTTGTCTTCCCCTGTTGAATTCGGCTGGTAGAATGCAGGGTTTGATAAATGAGTTGAAGACTCCTGTGGCCATTTCATCTACGCAGCCATCATCAAAGCTGAATTTGATAGGGAAAGTAAGGTTGTCATCCTACCTGTAAGGTAGCCAGAGTACCTGACTAAAGCCCTTGAAGAATAACTTGAAGAGATTGCCAATACTTTTGTTAATGGTTATAGCAGTGGCTGCTTCCCCATAAGTTTGGCAGGCCTTTTCTGTGGCTTCTTCATCCTCAGCAAAGTTGCTGGAAGGGAAGCTGAGATTGTCCAATGGCACGGCAACTATTTGATGCATATATAGCTGAAGCCACATCTGGACAAACCACCAGGGGCCATTGACACAATCAATTGGTGGTAGTCTGACTGTGTCAGCATGAGTGGCATGATACATTTGAGTGGAGGTTTGATGCATCATGTGGTATATGGATCCCAGGAAAAGTTTGCCTAGAGGAATTTGCTTTCCTTTGGACAGTTTGTCAGCCAGTGCAATGTAGTTGAGGGTTGGCTCGTTGGATCTCCCACAGAAGATGAATCTGCACAGCCACATGTTCAGAAAGGCCCTGTGCTCTGTCTCTGCCACTGGGCTTGGCGCTTTGTTATGGTTTTCGACGTACTTCATCCATCCAACGCTGACATCAATGGACCTCTGGGTAATTTTCTCTAACAGTTCATCAGCGTTCATGGTCGAAGTAATATTCAAGCCACTCATCATGAAGACATCAGCTAATGTGATCGTCATTATACCATGGCCAAATACAAAAGCATTGAGGGCATCCGACCAAAAATGAGAAGCTACTATGAGTAATGGCTCATTTTTGGGCATTTCGGCCAGAGACAGTTCCAGGGCATGATGAATGTCTTGAGTTTCCCAATAGGGACCAAATTTCGCCTGGATTCTTTTATACCAGTTCCTCCAGCCAGTGACCGCAGGCAAAGGCCAGTTCTTGAAGGTGTACCGCCACCTGTTCGACGAAATGACTCCATGCTTGAAGGGAATTCTGTTGGTCTCCATACTGATGATGTTGGTTGGATTGGGGTTTCCCATTGGACCCAAGAAGTAGGAATCGGGGTCCGCATCACAAGGAATCAGAATTTCGTCCCTAAAAGCCTAAAAGAAGATATGTGCAAGAAAAGTTAGAAGAACCGAATGCCAATAGGAGTTGACCGAACGTGTTGAGGGGAGAAGTGAGGATTACCTCTGGAATCTCGTCACGGGTTGCCATTACGGAGCTCAGGTGGAAATTGAAACTGTTGGCGATTTGGGGAGAATGCGGAGTTTGAAGCAGTGCCGATCTAGGGCGCGCGGTGGACTAGTGATCAATTTCAGAACAAATGCCTTTATTCAGAAATTGAGGGGGCATGTGTTAACACAGAATTTTCGCACTATGACAAGTGGGCCAGCACGACGCAGATTCGGAAGAAGTCGCCACCTAAGGGATTCGGCAGATAGCGAACGCGGTCGGCTAACTCAATGTATTCGGCAAGGCTGTGAAAGCAACTAGTCAACGGCGAGCAGGTTCGGCAACGTGACGCTGCGGTCGGCTACCTCAAGCCAAGTCGGTTTGCGTTAGAAGATGACAAATACGGCATGACAAGAAGATTTAACGATGGGGATCTCGTCATTTTAGTGCATGCCGGTTATTAAAGGAAGCTTGGAGCAAAAGGCATCATGTTTTTGATAGTTTCCTAATTTTATCATTGTAATCGTATCCTTCTAGGACTCAGAGAACACCAGGGTATAAATATAAACCCTGAGACTATTGTAAAAAAGGTACACAATCAATACAACCAACCCGGCCCCGTGCCGTCTTCGAGTCCAAGTCGTGTCGTCGTGTTCTTCGAGAGGGGCCATCGATCCGTCGACCTCCGTAAGTTCCGGCAACCTTGTTATCATGTCTAGTATCGTGCGGCGGATTTAGATATGGTGCAAGTAGTCTCGTACGTTAAGCTTAGTATCGTGCGGCGGATCTAAGCTTATGACGGGAGGTTTTTGCTTATGCCTTGTATCGTGCGGCGGATTGAGTCATGAGTAAAAATAGTTATCGGCTCTGTTAGATTTGGCAATCTGATAGATTCATTAAGTTACCATGTGTTATATGTTTTGTTATGTTTATTTCATCATAACACTTTTGCCCAATCTAGATACCGTCCGGTTCGGCTTCATCTTTTATAGACCTGCTCTGTTCTTTCACATTTATTATTGAAAAGTCTTTTATGCAGTAGATCTATTGTTCGTAATAGCCGATTGGATCGTATCTGGATTGCCACGTGGAGAGGGTCCATGCATGTTAAGTATGTTTGATCTATGACAAGGCTAGGTGTCGTGCGGCAGGCGCAGGCTTTAGATTAGCTTAGTCATGCTTAGTTTGTATGTTCAATCCCCATGGATCCCAACTCGGTTGTACAATCGAGATTGGTTAAGTTTTAACTTATATTTAATACATCATGCAAGTACGATTCTCATGCAAACGTGTTCGGCAACCTGTTATTCACGTAACTCTGTTCATATTGCCGAATAATCTTTAAACCTGTTGACAGATAGCTTTCATAGCTATATGTCGTCGTAAGTGGCTTCAGAGCCGTATATTTTGGAACTGTCTGGTCATACCCGACATGTTCCAGCTTTGTATTTAACAGTTTATCTCCCTTGTTAGTTGCAGGGCAAACTGACTGGCACGCACCGGACTTCTGAGCACCCGGGCCACGTTTGAAGCCAGCTTCTCCGGCTTGCTGTGTGATTGGCACAGTGCGTCACTTTTGATGTCAACAGCAGCCTAGGCGGAAGTCTGAGAGCCAGAGCTTGGGCTCGACTTCCCCGTCATACTTCACGATGTTGGTCGGTGGTCGGAAGCGGTCGGGGAGGGTTGAGCTGCGGATGGCCCGGCTGAAGACTCTGGGGCCCGGGGGCTCGAGGACTTGCCGGTCCTCGTCACTGTCGTAGCGCCCCCCTCGATGGGCGCTATAGCCACGCTCTTGGGCCCCCTTGTCCTTGCGCCGGCGGTTGATGTCGTTGCGGGCGTCATTGGGGTCTCGAGGTGGCCGATTGTCGACGATCCATTCCCGGACTGGCCTAGCTCGAGAGGCGTCCGGCTGGTGGACGGACGTCTCGTGCTCGTTGCGGGGCGTGTCTGCTGGTTTCCCCGAGGCCGCCCCGCGCCGTCGCGAGGCTGAGCTCTCGGCCTGCTGCACAGCGGCTGTCTCGAGGAGGTTCTTCATTTCCCCAAGCATGCGCCTGGCGTCAGGGTTGGAGACGGCGGGTAGATCACGGAGCAGCATTGCCGCCGCCACCACGTTCTGCCCGGCTCGCGGGAAACGCACCTCGGGGCGTGCTGGTGCCCCGTCCTCGAGGATCTGCCGGTGGACCTCTCGAGCGCGGCCACGAACACCGGCGCCTCGAGGCTGGGCTGGTTCCTGTGCTATCGTTTTCTCGAGTTGCAACAGGCGCTGTCGCTCCTCCTCAGCCTTGGCGATGGCCTCCCGCAGCTGCGCGAGCTGCGCCGCCCGGTCGTCGCCGTGCTGAGATGGTGCAGCCGGTGTCGGGGGTTCGTTCCTCCCCTGAACGCGTGATCCTCCTGCCACAGCCACATTTCCGGGCTCTTCGAGGTTGAGCGTCGGCCTGGTGTCGTCGTCGCCGTCATCCTCGGCGTCGTCCACGACCCCCTCGAGCTGGAAGCACTCCCTGGTGGGGTCCCAGAGGTCAGGGTTGTGGTAGTCGTACTCATCGGAGTCGGAGCTGCTGATGTCGCGCTGCCCTGGCTCGTGCCGGGACTGCAGCTCGCGATACCACTCCCCGAAGGTGGCTCGACAAGGTGGCTCGACGGCTCGTGAGAGGCCGCGGTCGACGTGCGCGGGGTATACGATCTCGAGGTCGGTGGTGGCTCGTAGGAGTACGCCTGGACGCTCCTCCCGCTCTGCGGCCGCCCGGTCCTGACGGCGCTCGTCGAGGTGGCGGGCGTAAACAGCCGCGGAGTTGTTGAGGCCAAACGGGAACCGCTGGCGTCGAGCGCGGTACACCCCGTGCGGGAGGAGGCCAGGTGGTGTCGACGGAGCACGGCTCGGGGGCCTCTGGCCAGGCTCCTGGTCCGTGCGCGTGACGAACGCGAACTCGCTAGGGGAGTGCGCACGCGCCCTGGAAGTCTCCGGCCGCGCGCCGGGCAGGTTTCCCCTCGGGGACACTGCGCCGGCCGCGGGGAAGTGGGCGTACGCCGCGGGCACCGCCTGTGCCCGGCGACGATGGTGACGATGGCGGCGCTCACGAGGTGGCGACGCGCGGTGGTGCGGGCAACGCGCCACGCCCCCCGCGCGGGGTGGCGTGACACGCCCTCCGCTCGGGCTCTCCGTGGAGAGTAGGGTCAACTCGTTGCCACTGCCGGTGGCCAGGAACTCGAGGCTCCCGAACCAGATGACGGCACCAGCAGAGAACGAAGGAGCGGAAGAAGCCATCCAGGACACAACGAGAAATCGACTCAGACACGCGAAGGCCCCTACCTCGCGCGCTAACTGTCGGTGTTTCGAACCCGGGGGTATGACACCAACGAGTAATGTGATCGCGTGCTCTCTTCCTGGATGGTGATGCAAGATGACACAAGGATTTATCCTGGTTCGGGCAAAGAAGGCCCTACGTCCAGCGGGGGAGGAGGTTCTTGTATTACTTGCACCTAAGTGCTTGTACAGGGGCGAATACAAGCTCAGTGAGCGTGGACCGGAGTCCGGACTCGTGTTTATGTGTGTGGACTTGTGTGTGAAAGCGTGTGCGTAACTGTGGACTCGCGCGTTGTCTCTTGCGCGCGAAGGGCCCTGGCGTCCCCTTTTATAGAACAAGAGGAGGCCAGGGTTTACACAGGATTGACATGTACAGCGCTCGATATGGCGAAGGGTAGGAACTCTGTCTTGTCGAAGTCACTGTAGCCAACGTGGGTGTTGCTGTTGAGGTGCCCTTGATGCGTGGCCTCCATCCCGGGCGCGGACGTGGAGGCGTGGCGACGTGGAAGCCGTACAACACCCTTCCCGGCACGTGCAGGACACGGCGGGGTCCCTCCGGGTCTTGGGGTACCTGTCCTGCAATAGCGTGAAAGCAGCCAGGGCTCGAGGGGCTCAGAGCCGGCCTCGAGGTGGCGCCTGCGGGGGGTTCGAGTCCCCGCAGGTATGGGCAAGTCCCGGGAAACCCGATTGTGCAGCAGGTATCCGGGCCTCGAGACGTGGCTTGGACGTGCAACAGTGTAAGATATGGGTTAACAGTGCCGTAGTGGTGCCTTTTTACCCATGCTTGTTGTGAAAACGAGACTTGACTCTGCCCTGGTTCACTGTGGTACACGTCGGGTTGCAGAGGACGTGACTGGACTATGTGGATGCATTAAATGCGTGGTATGGGGTTGTGGAGCAGGAAGCTTCCTCTTCGTGGAGGGCTTCGAAGGGTAGTGGAGCGCTCGCTCGAGGCCGGGCGCGGAGGGCTCGGGTGAGCGGAGATTGAGCTCCAGCTCGAGGCCTAGGGTGTGACGAGCCTCGAGGGATAGGCTATCGTGCTGGAGGGGCTCGAGGTCCCCGCGCGGGGTCCCAAGGAGCGGTGCATAGCTGTAGCGGGCTCGAGGGGTAGGCTACCAGGATGCGGTCGGTAAGGTTTTGGCAAGTCTAAGCTCCCTGGCGGTGGACCAGCGTTGCAGGCTCCGAGGGGTTGGTTTCTTGGAAGGTTAGCCTAGCTGGGTTTATTAATTGGTGTTCTAGGTCTAACCTATTTGTTCGCGTTGATTGGGGGTACCCCTTTGGTGTTCCCCCGACACATTAGCATGCATATCAAAAGAGTGAAGCTTTTGCATAACCAAATGATAGCGTTCTTCACGCTCACTCTTTGTTCCCTCATGGAGCGCACAAATGTTATCCCATAGATCATGGGCATTTTTGTGGTTCCGAACACGGTTGAACCCATCCTTGCAAATGCCTCTAAAAAGAATATTTTTAGTTTTTGCATTCCATTTCTCATTTTCCTCCTCATTAGGAGTAAGGCTTGTGCCTTCTTTGGGCTTGGCAAAGCCGGTGATCGCGGCATCGCGGCATTTAACATCAACCGCTTCTAGGTATGACTCCATACAGATTTTCCAATATGGGAAGTCGTCTCCCTCGAACATGGGAGGTGGTCCATCACCTCCTGACATCTTAACTCTAGGCGGTTAAGCCTAAATCGAGAGCACGAGGCTCCGATACCAATTGAAAGGATCAAGATGCCCAAGAGGGGGGTGAATTGGGGTTTTCTAAAATTTCTTGCAAAAATAAAACCTATCAAGCTCCAATTAACCCCCTAGTGCCTAGAAATGTGTTTCTCTTTAGTCTACCGCACAAAAGGCCAAGACAATGCCACTCCTACACTAGCAAAGCAATCCAATAGAGAAACAACAACAAGAAGTAATGCGGAATTGAATTGCTTGAAAGTAAATGCGAAGGTAAAGGAGTAGAGATGACTCGACGATCTTTTTGCCGAGGTATCGAGGTGTCGGCACACCCCCCTAGTCCTCGTTGGAGCACCCGCGCAAGGGTATCACTCCCCCTTGATCCGCGCAAGGATCAAGTGCTCACTATGAGCTGATTCTTCGCCGCTCCGGCCCGGTGAATCGCTCACTACCGGTCACAAGCTTGCTTGGGTCATCCACAATGCCACCGGATGCTCTCCAAGCTTCACGATCGCCACCAAGCCATCTAGGTGATGCCGATCACCAAGAGTAACAAGCTAGAACTCTCACTTGACCAACACAAGGCCAAAGAGATGGATGGATGCACACTTGCTACTCAATTCTCACTAGGAGGTGTCTAATCCTCACAATTAGCAAATCACTCAACCTCACTAGGGCTCTTGCACTCACTCACACTGACAATGTGTTTCTCAGCAGATGGAAGTGGCAAGAACACTCAAATGGATGGAGGGAAGGAAGTATATATACTCCCCCAACCGGCCATCCAAAAATAGCTCAAGACAGGGTTTCTGCGGGGGCATCGGACGCTCCGATGCCTAGCATCGGACGCTCCGATGACCTCGACCAACAGTCGACTGTACCCTCTTGTCAGACCTGTTAAAGTGACATCGGACACTGGGCAGCGTCCGATGCCACCACAACGGACGCGTCCAATGTGGATTTACCCTCTCTGGAACCTCTTTGCATGGTCATCGGACGCTGGCCCTCAGCGTCTGATGCCTGCGTCCGATGCAGCCTCAAGTTCACGCACACGTGAACAGTGCACGGGTGCGTCCGATGCCACGCACCAGACTAAACCCTAGTCGGGGTGAGCATCGGACGCGTCTGATGCCCACCTGGCCAGCGTCTGATGCCCTTTACAAGGGCAGACTTAACTCGGATCGCGACGCGGCCTAAACGACTTTTGATCCACTCGACTTAAGGCATCTCTCTGAGCTACCTAGGGCTATGAAATAACAAGTGTGCACCACACCTACCTCAATAGTCTCATCTAGGTCAAGCTACTGATTCACGCTCCCCTTTATAGTACGGCCAAAGGAAAAACAAAGACCTAAGACTACCTAAGTGTCCTCCAACACCATATGACACTTAGTCTAGTCTACCACCGTCTTCGTCGTCCGTCCTTTGAAAACCGAAACGATATCTATCGCCAGGGGACATGAACTCCATATGCCCGTATCGTCGCCATTACCGTGACCTAACTCAATCCTGGTTCTGCAAAACACACGTTAGTCACAGTAATCTTGTGTTTCATCCAATCACCGAAACCACTAGGGGCCAAGATGTGTTCAGTCTGGTCATCAAGATTCTCTCCTCTATATTTATTTCTCCCGCATCCATTCATCCTTTATATCGTCCTGTATCCACTGTGGGTCCACTTGTCACTTTATCTAAATATATTCATGAGAGATCTAGTTTTGAAGAATTAATTGCAACGAATTCAATGGTGAAATCGGAATTTAATTTGGGTTTTCGGTTTGTGAGATATAGCATTTTTTGAAACGAAATTAGGTGGGGCCCGGCTGTACTCTCCTCTCTCTCTCTTCTCTCCCTCTCACGCTCTGCTATCTGCTCTCCTCCAGTCTTCCGCTAAAACGCCACTCCTTCCGCTTTTTATGGCGTACGAACGCATGTAGAGGAGTGGGTAGCGGCTCCCGTTGTACCAATTTTTTCGTTTAAATTCGTTTACCGGACAGCATATAAAGAGCCAGTGCGGGTGGTCTTAGACTATCTACACTCACGTTCCTCTATTTTCATCCTCTATACTGTCTAGTCATCAAGATTTTCTCCTCTATACTCATTTCTCCCGCATCCATCTATCCTCTATATCATCCGTCAATCTTTTTTTTCTTTTTGCGGGAGCATAGCCACCTTGCCGGAAGTTGCCACTACAGCCCTCCACCATCCACCTTCTCATTCTCATGCCTAACCACCAAATTTTGGTCTGCTCTCAAGTTCATGATCCATCTTCAAAACAATGTGAGTACGACAGGTCACTCCCCCGGCGGAGCCTGGTGGAGGCCAAACCAGACTCCGGCCTCCGGGCCCTAGAGATGCAAGTGGTACTCAATGGTGTTTTTGTCAACCAACTAATTACGATCAAATACCATTCTAGTTTATTTTTTCACATTTTCTCAAAATACAAAAACGTCATTTTAGTTCATTTAATCAATTTTTTGGGTCGACCCAATGACACAAAATATTTTAAACTTGCATCCCTACCGGACCCCCTTGCCTAAAATAACTTTGCATTATTACTTTATGGGTTACTTTATTAGTATGGAAGGAGCAACGCAGTAGTAGTAGCAGCATTTCATCACTGCGGCAGGAACCGGGGAAGTCAGTGAAGGTTTCGGCCCCGTTTGGCAGAAATCCTAGAGCTGATTCTCTACTGAATCCGGCAGAAGCTTTGCCAAACAGCTTTTTAGGAAGAAGTGATTCTCTGCTGATTCCGTGAAGTGATTCTATGAAATAAACTAAGAGGCTGAGAGCTGAAAAAAAATAGTTTTCCCTGATTCTGTGAAGTGATTCTCCATTCTGATTTTAAGAGTTTATGCTAAAAAAATCAAAGAGAAACACTTTTAACCACAGAATCACTTTTTCATCACTTTTTTAGAGAATCAACTTCTATAAAGAATCAAAATCAGATGAAGCACTACCAAACTGGCCCTTGAAACACCGTCAACGAGAAACTCTTACTCATACGTACTCCTTGACAACCTCCTCGTATTCCGGATCCACCTCCGGCAGGCTACGGTAGAACCAGACATATGCGAGACAATACAATAAAACTGCAGACAAAGTAGAGTGGTACGCGAGGAAAAAGCATTCCTTGAAAGAGCACAACTCTAGGAGGCTAACAAAAATTATTTGGTATTGTTTTCTGATTTTTCTATGAATTTTAGTGAATTTTGTAAGCTTCCAACAAGCCAAGAGAAAAAAAGAAAAGAGCCTTCCCAGAGGAGGAAAAAAAACAAGAAAAGAAGCACGGCCCGGGCTGGGATGCGCGCAGCCCGCACGCGGGGACGGCCCGCAGCCTGGGCGTCGCCCACACGCAGCGGCGGAGGCCAGCCTAGGCGCGCCGGCCTAGCGTGGCGAAGACCCACACGGCTGGTGGGCTGGTGCGCAGCCCACGCGCGGTGGAGCGGCCGAGCGCGTACCAGCTGTCGAGCTGTGCTTCCCATTTGTTTTTTAATTCTTATTTATTATTTATCTTTTGATTTCTTTCTACCTTTTTTACAATTTTACTTGTATAAAGCCACCCCCGTATTAAAATAACTTTTCACCATTTCAGTTCCCCAAAACAACACTTTTAAGAATTTGAGGATGAAAATTCAACGATTAATCGAACACCGAGGTGGTACAGTTGATATCCTGTCTTGGATAAAGTTTCATTTCAATGTAGTGTAAGCCTGCATTACCAAGCCGCATATATAGTCCTCTATGACGCTCCACTAGTGCTTCTACGTAGTTTTGATGATCAATATCGAGTAATTATGATAGATAACGAGCTACTTCTATCTACTAACAAATAAGCACTTAAATGAGTTCATAAACATTTAAACTAGGCACCATAAGATAGAGCATGATTTCAGAGGAAAAAATATAAAACTATTTTTATAATTTTCTAAGGTAAAGTTTTTTTTTCTATGATTAAAATAAAATTTAGGGTTTTAAACTGTAATATTTTTCATGATAAAGTATTTATATTTCTTTTATATATTTTTAAAAATATATGTAGTCCGATTTATCTCAATAAACCTCTACTTGGTCCGATTTACCCTTCTAACATGACCCCACATCAACAAACCACTATTAAAATAGAGGACCCAAGATGCAAAACGCAAGCGGTTTTAAAAATTATAAGAGGATTAAAAAACTGATTTTATATAGTTTAAAGAGGAAAATCGATTTTTTTTAGGAAAAGAAGAAAATCGAATTCTGAGGGAGCTTTTCTTTTGCACCCCACACCCAGGCCCAACTGAGCGGCATGCAGCCCACCGCCCAGCGCACCAGGGATTCGACGCGTTTGAGCTTGCGGGCTCGCGGCAACCAGAGACAAGCGGGCGGGCAAAAAAAAGCTTGCGGCGTCGCGAGATCTTGCAGCTGCCCAGCCTCCGGCGGCCATGGATTCCACCAGCGGCCGCCGCGGAGGTCGAGGTGGCGCCGGAGAGCCCTCCAACTCCAACGCCACAGGAGCTCTCTCGGCCGCCTCGTCGTGCTCACCTCTGAGCTAGCGGCCAGCGATGCGGCGATCAACCCGTGGGCACCGCGTCGTCCGGCCACGGGCATCCTGGCGCTGGCGCGGCCGGTGCGGCTGCGCGCACGTCGTCGAAGAAGTCGGCCAACGCGGTGCTTTTGCCGTGCTTCAGGAACACCTCCCAGTACTTATTCGTCGCCAAGGAATCCACGCGCGCGGGCCCGCCCGCCCGCGGCCTCTTCAAATAAACTTCAAACTAGCACGCGCACACGCCTGATCTCGGCGCACGGCGTCGCCCACGCGCAGGTGTTGGACGTCGGACACTCGGACTTTAGAGCATCTCGGCGAACATCTCAGCAACGCAGTCCTAGCGGAAGCGGAAGGCCTCGTTGCGCTTCCTCTCCTTGGCAGGCTCGAACTCGCGTTCACGCCGTGGCGGTGTGCCGTGTACATTCTGCTGCTTGCGACGGTCGCCGTCCTCGGCCTCGAGGACGACGCGGTAGAGGATCAGGAAGGTCCTTATTAAGGCAGCCGAATTGAACCTGCTGGCGAAGGTGGTGAAGTTTCCGGCGAGCGTCTTCGGGCGGCGCGTGCCGCTTGCGCATCCACAGCGTGTCGGCGGGCCGCGCACGCATGCCGCCCGTGGAGGTGGTAGACGAGCCTGAGCCCTGAGGGCGGTGTGCGCACGTCGCAGCAGCACGCGAGATGTCGAGGAGCGCCGCTGCGTCGGCTGCCGAGGTGGCGCCGGGGACGACCGACCTGGAAGAAGAAATCGACGCACGGGTCGCCGCCGGTCTAGGTGTAGGCTAGCGCCCGAACTGAACATGGCGCCTCATTGGTCACGCACGCCTCCCTACGCCATGGGTGAGATCGATGTCGTCGTCGGAGGATGACGATGCCTCGCGGATGTTGCTGCCACTGGCCTCTTTGCCCAATGCCCATGTGGTTTCGAGCCACAGTAGTAAGTTCCGGTGGACGGACGGTTGGATGATGGATGGCAGGCGGCCGCGGGGCCATGGGGCCGCGCCCGTGACACACATTTGTCAACTGCAGAGTGGCGGGGGCGGGCTCGACGACGCGTGCGGCAGCGGCTCTTCAAAATTGCACGCGCACATATAATATACACACCTCCGCCGGGAGCGGCGAGCCTGATCGAGGGCCTTCAGGCCTTGCCGCACCGGCGGAGAAGTTGAGGTACTCCGGCCTGTCGCCCCGGCGGAGCGGCGACGGGCGAGACATGCATTTGGCCGCGAGCCCGATCTTGGCGCGCCGTGTCGCCCACGCGCAGCGCGCAGGTGTTCGACGTTGGACTTAGCATTTCGGCGAACATCTCTCCATCAGCAACGCGAGGAAGCAGAAGGCCTCGTAGCGCGAGCTGCTTTTCCTCTCCTTGGCACGGCAGCGGGCAGCCTCGAGCTCGCGTTCGCTGCGGGCAACCGCGGCGCTTCATGCCGTGGCATTGTACCGTGGACATTCTGCTGCTTGCGATGGCCGCCGTCTTCGGCCTGCGGCCTCGCGGTAGAGAGAGGATCCTGGGGAGATCCTTGAGGCAGCCGAACCTGCTACCGAAGGTGGTGAGGTTTCCGGCTATCCGGCGAGCGTCTTCGGGTGGCGCGTGTGCATCCGGAGCGTGTCGGCGTAGAAGCCCGAAGCCCTCCGTGCCGTCCTTGCACAGGCCGCGCATGCCGCGGAGGCGGTAGACGAGCCTGAGGACGGTGCGCGCGTCGCGAACCGAGCGCCGGGAGCATAGAGCAATGCAGCTGCAGCGTCGAGCAGGAGCAGCCATAGGGCAGGCGCCAACGGCGCTCCCGTGAAAATCGCGGACAAGCAGGCGTTGCAGTTAACGGCTGCCACGCTGGCGCTTCGCCCTTCAAGCGCCAGCTGGCCACCGGGCACCGGCGCTCTCCCCCTTCTCTTCCCTTTCCCTCCCTCCCTCGTCTTCTTAGTTAGTTCGCTTGGTCGTTTGAACCCCGCCCTCTTCGCCTCCATTACTCCAAACAGCCGACCACCACCTCCACCCCGGCTGCAATCCCACCTCCACCTCCACCTCCACCCCCACCGGCCGAAGTTGACAGGTTGAAAATACGGCATGTCATCGACGCAAATGCGGACCAAGCAAGCATGGACTCTCGATGAGATATAAATATACTATCCCCGCTAGTAATATTAAGTGTAGATAAGAAGATAGCTCCACAAAAAAGAATATAAAGAAGATCACAATGGTGCTCTAGACATTTTCTATAAGAAGGGATGATATATTTAGAACAAAGTTTGGAGCTTCACCCTGTTTATCATTAGAATGGAATGATATCGATTTGTTGTCCAGTCCACCTCATAAGGCTGAAATTATATTAATCATGCCTAAATACCATGTCTATCCAAGTAAGTGCAACACCTTAAGATTATGTGATGAATGTGTACCCATGACATAGCCACTCACAAGCTGAAATGAATAATAACATAGCCACCTTCAACTCTGAACTCACACCGCAGAGCATCACACAGGTTAGTCAAAAAGACCTCCACCAACACAACACTAATAGATTCGACAAAATTGAGTGGACGTTTATTGTTTATTGAAGATGGGAAGAACGGAGATAGAGTTTAGAGTTCAGAGTTCAGAACTGAAATGACAGTTCAGGTCTGTTCATTCATGCGACAAGACAAAACGATACCCAACTTTAACAAGGCCCTCCGGCCCACCTGCACGCAGGCGCCTTCAGGCACACAACTAAGGGGGAAGAGAGATAATAGCTTCGGCCGAGACTAAAACAAACAGCTGCTTGAAGCATGAGCTTTCGTGATCTCCATTGAGACATCTAGATCCAAGCAATACAGGGAGATCTCCCAGACGCATTCCACTGTCAACAGATCTCTAGCTGAGCTTCGTTGGCCTACACAAGGAAGTGGAAGCTTTTCGGGGGAGGTGTAACCAGACTAAGGCAGCTCCATAGACTCGACCGATAAAACAGCAGCAACCTTTTTAGATTGCGAGATGTGTAACGCTGCCTGGCAACAAGGAGCAGGACAGGAAACCGGAAGCATTTGATCTACCAGAGGAGCCAATTTGCCCCAATACAGTCAACTCCTTGCTTAGGCTCTCCACACGCTTTTGTTGGTTTCGGAACATTTCTAGCATTAATTGTTGTACTTGTGTGCAAGACTTGGACTCAATGGAGAGGTTGCAACACAACTGCAATCAAATACAGAACATCAGGTTGCACAAGAGCGGCACAATATGTTTACCGGATTATAGACAAACAAAATGGCACACAAAGGGACAACTGCCAGTTGTTAACAGTTATACCCACCTTCATGGATCAGGGTGCATTCACAATTATCAGATTGTACCATTTCCCAGCAGCAGAACACTTCACCGCCCTTTGGCTTCCCCATAAACAGAAATCAATGGAGGAGGAAAACAACAGAAGACACCCCTCGCCAATGAGCTCGGGCAAGCCAATCATCTTTCTATTCTTGAGATCAAACACAGAGATGAAGCCTCGGCTTGACATGAAAATTTGATTGCTGCACTTGGATGAACCAAATCACGAACGGAGCAGAATCTCCCCATCGAAGAAAGCTCGCGGATATCCAGCTGCGGTCCGCCCTGATGTCCACAAGGGGCAACACTGGTGTTCGTGCTATCAGCACTGGCCCTGGCCGTGGTCTTCCAGTCACAAGTCCAGATGCTCACAGATGGTGGTGAATTGTGTTATGGCAATGAAGACCAGCTTCTCATCGCTCCGACCAAAACAGCCCGAGCGCCATATCGTACTCAGAATCGCTGGAGGTGGGGCTTCTGGTTTGGGGAAATGGGAGGAACGTTGCTTGCTCACCGACAAGGACTCCACAGAACCAAGCGCACGACCAATCCACAAAACCCAAGAGATTGCGATCGAGCGACAGCACACTGTCGATCCGAGGAATCGAGAAAAGTGAATCCACCTGGTGATGGTGGCGTGGACGGGTGTTCCACTCTGCGCTCTTTGCTGTCTAGCAGTAAGGTGCTGAACTTGAGACGGCGCTGGACCGTGGAGCTCGAGGGAGAGGACGCCACATGTGCGCGATCAGTAGTCTTTGTCGGCGTCGCTCCATCGGCCGCCACGATGCCAAACAGCGGCGTTCGTCGTCGACAATCCAGGGCGAGATGAGATGGCATCGCGGCGATGGCGATGCCCTGCCTCTCTCACTGGGGCCATACGAGAAGCTGTGACTAGTGCGTGCCCCGCACCCGAGCGGCACCATGGAAGAGATGAGGAAGAGATGGCCCTCCAACGATGCAGTGCAGACGAAGTCGCGCGGAAAGGAGGAGCCTTCGGCGCCATGCGGTAGCTCCGGGAAGAGGGAAGCGCGGTTGATCGCGATGGTGCTGACCTGCGGCGGCAGCAGGGTTTGCAACTGGAAGTCGAGACCGCGTGGAAGCAAGTAGTCGGCGACGGCGCGCGGGAACGCGTGAAGCCCATCCTCGATCGTCGGCGACGAGGGCGGCTGGTGGCGGAGCGGAACAGAGCCGGTGGCGGTGCGCACGAGCGCCCATGCGTCATCGCCCGTCGGGTCCGAAGACGACCATCGTCCCGCGAGTCCGCGCTGGCTGGTGACGCAGGAGGAGGCGGAGCGGAGCGGAGACGGCGTGCACGAGCGCCCATTCGTCATCGCCCGTCGGGTCCGAAGACGACCATCGTCCCGCGAGTCGTGGCTGGTGGGCGGGAGGAGGCGGAGGCGGAGGCGGAGCGGAGGCGGACCCCGGCATCTTCTCCGGTGGGGTGTATGTGGAGGTGGAGGTGGGAGTTCAGCCGGGTTTGGTTAGGGTTGGTGGGTGGTCGTCTGGTTTGGAGTAATGGAGGCGAAGAGGCGGGTTCCCAAACCGCATTTGTCGACTAACTAGAAGACAGAGGAGGGCGTGGAAATGGAAGAGGTGGAGAGCCGCCGTGCCCGGTGGCAGCTGGCGCTTAAGGTCAAGCGCCAGCTGGGGCGCCCTTACTGCCA
The DNA here is from genome assembly GCA_009763385.1 of Coix lacryma-jobi var. lacryma-jobi. NCBI lineage: Eukaryota > Viridiplantae > Streptophyta > Magnoliopsida > Poales > Poaceae > Coix > Coix lacryma-jobi. The sequence continues at coordinate 9,596,418 of CM019828.1, forward strand.
CGCCTGATTGTCCGCGATTTCACGGGAGCTCCGTTGGACGCTGCCCTATGGCTAGCCCTGCTCGACGCTGCAGTCTGCATTGCTCTTGCTCCCGGCGCTCGGTTCGCGACGCGCTCGCCGCCTCATGCTCGTCTACCGCCCGCCGCGGCAAGCTCGCCTGTGCAAGGACGGCACGGAGGGCTTTCGGGCTTCTACGCCGACACGCTCCGGATGCACACGCGCCACCCGAAGACGCTCGCCCGGATAGCCGAAAACCTCACCACCTTCTGGGTATCAGTCGGCTGCCTCAGGATCTCCCCAGGATCCTCTCTCTAAACCGCGAGGCCGCGCCGAGACGGCGGCCATCGCAAGCACAAATGTCCACGGATACACTGCCCACAGCGCAGAACCATCCGCGTTGCCCTGCATCGAACGCGAGCTCGAGGCTGCCCGCTGCCGTGCCAGAGTAGATGAAACGCAGCTCGCGCGACAGCCTTCCTTCTTCCTCGCGTTGCTTGATGGACAGAGAATGTTCTCCGAAATGCACCATCCCACCCGAAGTCGCAACACCTGCGCGATGCGCGTGGGCGAACACGGCGCGCCAAGATCGGTGCTCGCGGCCAAATGCATTCTCGCCCTTTCGCCCAGTCTCCGCCGGGCGACAGGCGGCAGTACCTCACTTCTCAGCCGGTGCGTCAAGCCTGAAGGCCCTCGATCAGGCCTCGCCGCTCCTGCGGAGTTGTTGTATAGTATCTGTACGCAGTGCAAATTTGGAGAGACCGCATTGCCGCACAGCGTCGTCGAGCCCGCCCCGCCACATCTGCAGTTCTGACAAATGTGTGTCACGGGCGCGGCCCACTGGCCCCGCGGCCGCCTGCCATCACCTCATCCAACCCCGTCCGTCCCCGGAACTTACTACTGTGGCTCGAAACACATGGGCATGGGCCAAGAAGGCCAGTGGCCTGCAACATCCGCGAGGAACATCGTCATCCTCCGACGACGACATCGATCTCACCCATGGCGTAGGGAGGGCGGGGTGGGGGTCTCTGACCAATGAGGCGCCAATGTTGCAGATTCGGGCGCAATCGCCTTTACACCTAGACC
>CM019828.1:9598000-9621728 GCA_009763385.1 Coix lacryma-jobi var. lacryma-jobi
ACGATGGAACCCCTCCGACTTGGTTTGGTCGATGCGCTGGCATCGGAGGCTCCGATGGTGTCTCATTCGGAGCTCCGGTCACTCGACAGTTCACTCTTGGGAGATGAACTTGAAAAGGCATCGGGACGCTGGCATCGGACGCTGAGGACGACAAGCGGCGATGGCCCTGTCCATGAGAGGTACAAATGGCATCGATGCCTGGCCCAGCAACAGCTCCGAGTGCTCCCTTTACCCACACTTTTGTCTTTTTTTTTGTTTTAGAACAGGCTGGTACAGTCCCGACCGTTGGTTGAGGTCATCGGCGGTCCAATGCTAGGCTCGGAGCGCCGAGGCCACCCGCGAGGTTGCCTGTATCTGTGCTGCTTTTCGGATGGCGATTGGGGGAGTATATATATACTCCTTCCCACCATCCATTTGAGGAATGTTCTTTTGCCCTTCCATCTGCTGAGAAAACACTTTGTGGTGAGTGTGAGTGAGTGCAAGAGGCCCTAGCGAGGTTGAGTGTGTTGTCAATGGTGAGAATTAGACACCTCCTAGTGAGAATTGAGTAGCAATGTGCATCCTACATCTTTTGTGGCCTTGTGTGGTCAAGTGAGAGTTACTAAATCTTGTTACTTCTTGGTGATCGGCCCTCACTAGAGACGGCGTGGTGGCGATCGGAGAGCTTGGGTGATCATCCGAGGGCATTGTGGATGACCCAAGTCAAGTGTGGACCGGTGCGAGCGATTCACCGGGCCGGAGTTGGCTCGAAGAATCAGCTGCTCAAAGTGAGCACTTGATCCTGCAGCGAGAGCAAGGGGGAGCGATACCCCTTGCCTGCTAGCAGTGGCTCCACCGACGATAGGGGGTGTGCGACACCTCGATAACTTCGGCAAAAAGTACCATCGACACGTCATCTCTACTCCTCTCACTACGCAATTTACCTTTGACATTCAATGCCGCATTTACTTGTTGTTCTATTCTTCAAAAGTTAAAATTGGCGTAGCACGGAGGAGGAATTGCAACCTTATCCTTACTGCTTGGAAAGGTGCGATATCAGTATGGACTTATCAGGATTTCTCCAAGGCCATCAGAGGTTTTGATCCATAGGGTGATCGTGGATGCGCTCACTAAGCAAGCTCACTCCTCGACAGTGAGACCGTTACACCGTCCCCACTTATGCCACTTTGTACAAGAAAACATAGTAAAACTCCATGCATACCCAAAACCATTATCTTGATCGTGGTACCCAGTGTTTGTCGCCAAGTTTTGGGGAAGCGTTCATGCCTCATTGGAAAACAAGCTCTTGCATAGGTACAGCATATCACCTCAAACAGATGGACAAACTGAGCGAGTCAACAAGTGTTAGAGGATATGTTGAGTGCATGTGTGCTCACCTTGCGCAGATACTTGGGATGACTGTTTGCCCTTGGCAGAGTTTCATCTAATAACAGTTACCAAGAGGCATCAAATGGCACCCTTTGAAGCACTGTACGGCCGTCCGTGTCGTACACCTCTCAGTGTCTGAACCCGCGAGAAAGGGATTCTTTGGAGTCGACTAGTAAAGTATGGAAGAGAAAGTCAAGCAAATACAAGAGAACATGAAGATTGCACAGTCTCGGCAGAAAAGTTATGCTGACAGAGACGCGACCTCTGCAGTTCGAGATCGGGATATGTGTACTGAAGGTCTCACCCAAAAAGGGTCAATCGTTTGGAGTCAAGGAAAGTAGCACCCGCTACATTGGTCGTTTGACATTCTGGATCGTTTGTGGCAAGGTAGCTTACAAACTGAGTTTGCCCGATCATCTTTCAGCGGTTCATATTGTGTTCTGTCTCCCAACTCAAGAAGTGGTCTCCTAGAGTTACCTGAAAGTGGTTGAAGTTGAGGCGTTGAGCTAGAACCAGATCTGTCATACACTGAGTATCCAGTTCGTGTTGTTGGATTCCAAGGACCGTGTTACCCGAAGAACTACCACAAGGTACAAGATCCAGTGGAACCAACACTCGGAGAGAATGCTCTTTTGAATATATCACTCTCTTTTGTCTATCAGAAACACATGACTATCAAGCTAATTCTACTGGCGGGCACGTGCCCATTTTTTCTAATATTCATTTTTCTTCTTCTTCTCTTTTTTTTTCTTCTTTTCTTCTTTCGAGGTTCCGGACACTTGTCCCTTTTTATTTCCTCGGGATCTATCTTTTTGAGGTTTCAGACACTTATCTCTTTTTATTTCCTTGGATTTTTTTCTTTTTTCTTTTTTTTTATTTTTCAATAGCCACATGCTTCCAACAAACTTTTGAGAGGATAACAATAGATAATCATGAGCATTTATGCGGAAGATGGATGAAATGTGTAAGTGATCTCAATTCAATAGCATGATAACTTCTCATAGGGTCAACAAAGCTTAATTTAACTCAATGCCAATTATTAAACATATTTATATTAAGAAATCTTCAGAACTCTAGTGTTGTTTAGAACAAGATAATAGCAGCTCAGATCATCACATGTCATATCTATCAATTACCTAGACTCTGGATCAAGCATTTGCTACCCATATATTTAATTTCATTTTTAAGCATTCATTATTAATCAGGAGAACTCATGCTTTGAAGACTAGGTACTTGAAAGAAATTAGATAGAGCAACTATTCATCATTTCCATGTAAAAGATTAGAGAGAGTTCTTCTTTTATTATTAACTTCTTAAAACAAACTTAACACACTATTTATTTAATTTAACACACACTTATTATAAAAAAACTAAGATAGTAAATAAGACATACCTGGATTACGAAGATAACGAGGGTGCGTCTCCCCCAAACCGGTTCCCTTAATAGCGTTGAGCCTTCATGTGCCCATATTTTTTTCTTTTTAATTAATGGTGAGCCTTCATGTGCCCACATTTTTTCATTTTATTTTATTTATGTATAGAAAGAAAACTTAAGAGGATAAGGATACTTACCTGGATACATGGGGTGCTTTCCCCCAAGCTGAATGTTGGCGTAGTCGTTCATTCTTGCTATGTAGCGAACTGGCAGTGGAAATATACTTCCCCTATCGGAGCTTTGATTGATGTTGATGGTTGTTGAAATAGTGCTCCAACAGTGGATGGAAAATCCACTTGCCTGTCAGCTTGTCTTGGCCTCCCAAATCCTGTGAAACTCAAATAGACAACAAAACTTGTGGAACAGATTAAGCGTTAGTGGTTGGCCACTTAAGCCTTAGTTGTCCAAAACTTTTGAGATTATTCTTGATGCTTTCTAAGCTGAGTTTCAGCAAGATCTTTTTCTGAATATTTTTGTATTTTTATTTTTATGATGCAATGATAGTCTAACAAAATGAATGCATTTTTATTTTTATGCCACCACGGTGAATATCCCTACGGGTTTTTACACACCATAGATTTATTCACATGGGGCTTTTAGGTTTTATGATGCAGTGCAATAAGTAAAATATTTTTATTTTCCTTTTTTTATGTAATGCTAATGCAGAAAAGTAAATATGCTATGGAGAGATGATAATGGAAAGTAAACATGCAAAAAGAGAAACTAATTCAGAAAAGATAAATATGGATAACTACCGATTTTACCTTTCGGCAAGGGTTCAATGATTTGAGTCCTCTGAACAGGACTTCTCACCATGTTCATTCCTGATGTGCGTCATTTGATCCTGATATGTAGACCTTGATAACTACACCTCTTGATATGGTGTCACCCATGTTCTTCGTTCGCCCAGCAATTTGAAGTGAAACATTAATTATGGAAGTTGGCAGCATCTTGCTTAGTGTGCATATTCTTGTAGATCCAGGACTTTCACTCTGTAGAATTTAGGAGTTGACAAACTCCTATGTTTTGCTCAAGAGTGTATCCTGCTCATAAAGACAAGGTAGAGATCAAGTGCATGGGCTCTGTTGGTGGAAAAACACCAACAGAACCAAAAGTTTTGTTCATTCCTCTCTAACCTTAGGCACATTGAACAAGATGAACTTGTTGTTTATGTGTTCTATTCAATCTTAACATGAGTGATAGGATCAAAAGATGAGCATGAAAGTAGCATCATAAAATATTTAACAGATCAGATTGCTTAACCCAAGGAAGGATAATCTATGCATAATGTGTCGGTCTTTTCATGATTATGATATATCATCTTCCAAAGGTTAGATGCACAACATTTTAGCTCATTTAGATAGTGAGATTCAAGAGAGTAAAGCTAGGAACAAAGAGTAAAGAACTGAACATGTTAAGTTGATTAGGTTAGATCAAGTGAGGTGCAACTTAAACATGTTTGGTTCTTTATGTATGCACAAACCAGAAACAATGAGAAGCTTTTAAAGTGATGGTCACTTACCTTGAAATGTTACTTTATCATTGAAGAGTGATTGTGTTGAACCACCTTGTGGAAGCTTCTCTTGTCTATCTGGTTATTGTTCATAAATGGCTTGTCTTCTCTTGCTTATCTCATAGTGGGTCAACTGAGTCTTTTCTCAACAGGTCCAGACGATGGAGACTTTGTCAATTATTCTCTTGATTTGTATGCTCGGGTACTATCTCTCCATCTTCTAATTCTTGTGGTGCAGTGGTTTCATCCTTTATGATGTCTTCCTCAATTCCTGGTAGTTGGTTCTTGCTTCATCGGTTGAGTCAACGTCTTCTCTTGGTTTTCTTCGGCTGCTCATAAGTGGTGTAGTCAATTCTTTTGATCGAAGATCCAAAAGTGGACGTCTTCAGGCCCGACATAGATGACACATTGGTGGTGTTCAATAACGATCTTCCAAGAATGAGTGATGGATCATATTCTTCTACTTAGCTAGGGCAGCGTCTAGTGACTTGTACTAATCAAAGTGGTGAGTATGAGGTCAAAGTGTCTTGAAGCTGGATTTCTCCTTCCAACCCTTGATCATGAAACAAATCTAGACAACGGAATTGTGTCTTCCCCAAGCTGACTTGTGAAGTAGGTGGATGCCCAAATTTCTTCAGCAACATGTTCATGAGTTGAAATTGTAGACCTTGTTGTTGTTGAAGTTGTTCCACCTCATCCCCCAAACTAGCTCTTGTGTTAGAAGTGAGGAGGACTTCCACTGCTTGTCTTCATATTGAACCACCAACAGACTTCCTTCGGACGACTCATAGATGTTATAATGTAGTGGCATATCGTCACCCTGATATTTGTTGTTGGTGTCGGTGTTGATGTCTTCGACAATGATGAGCGTATGCATAGATTGACCCATACGGGGTGAGTTGCATCCTGCTCGTCATCAGTGTCCTAGCTTAAGCCTTGGTAAGGCTCACAGCTTGGCTGCCTTTGACATCACTAGTGACTTATCTGATGATGAGTTTTGTCTATCCACGAGTTGGGTTTTGGATCTTTAAGTTCACACCATGAACAAGCAAACCTCATCTCCTACAAAATGTTAGTGGACACATACCCGAAGGATTGCACTAAATTTGAAACATGGGTTGTTATCCACTACTTATGTGTTATTCATCCATGCTAATGAAAAGATGATTTTAGGATTACTTTAGCATAGACTTAGCATTTTATGTGTTAGCTGCATTTTAACATGGTTCAAGGCAAAAGATAACTTGCAGTAGAAGATGAATTTAAATAAACTTTAATACTCACAGTTCTTTCATCCATGATGAATGAGCTGAGTCTTCTTTGTGCAGTTCATCGTATGCTTTGCATCATCTCTGATGTGAATTCATCTCAGGACTTTCCCAAAGTGTATTTAGAGTTCTCTGCAGGGGTTAGTCCAACAAAATATCCAATGTCTACAAAAGCTAATTTTAAATCAATAATCAAATCAAACTCCGTGTCTAATTTGATTAAGGTAGACTATTTAACCTAAGCTCCACGCTTAATTTAAAAAGCCTATGAAAGTACCCTATAGAAGTACCTTCAAACCAAAACATCTTATGGCAAACAAAGGTAGAGTGAGAGCATAACAGAGATTTATTCAAATAGAGATGGCAGAGTATGATCACAGTGAGGAGTATATTTTTATTTTAATTTTTTTTTTCTTTTAGATGCGGATGACTTGAATGCATACAAGAATCTAAACATGATGTGGATTTCATAAAACAAAACATAAACTAAATGGAGTGGATGAATGTTTAAAAGTAAACATGAAGTGGTATGCAAGGAATTAAAAATATAACTACTCATAAAGTTTAAAGTCCACGAGCAAGACTGTCTCACCTTGATCATACTTACCATGTCTCACAACTGGGATTTGTGAGCGGTGCAGCGTAAATATCCGTCATATAAGATGGGAGTTGAATTCTTGTGATGGCGACCTTTTCTCTGATCTACACATGGTTAGAATAATATATATATGTATACACAAACCTGTGAGATGGCAGGGTTCCAGAATTAATGATGGATCTTGAATGTTCAGGCACCCTGGGTTTTTCAATCTTGTGGAAGCTTGCCATAAGGTCGAAACGGCATCTGATGTCCTGTCTATTCCACACTCAACAGAACAAGGGGTAATCCTACTAAAGCTAGTGGTACACTAAATTAGCAGACATCAAGATCATTATCAAAATCTTTACACCAATTGCTTCCCCGGCAATGGCGCCAAAAATGCTTGTTGACGTTTGTTAACGCAAATAGAATATGAAAGATTCCGCAAGCGCACAGAATATCATTGTAGCATTTTACCGGGAGTATTCCAGGATCGTTATTTATATTTTACCACAGGGAAGCTAGGGTCAAGAATCTGATAATTCACTATCATGCATCTACTAACTTAGAGTACTAATTAGACTAAAGCAGGAGTAATGGATATATGATATATATAATAAGGAAAGCACATCAAAGAGAATTTAATGATAAATGTATAGATAACTATAGTGGGAGGACAACGAGAGAGATCAAGGTTCCTATGCACTTCTCTATTACTTGGGTTCTAAGGTAACAAGGATGAGCAGTTATAAACATTGGCACTTTGGAGCAACAGTACCTTTCTGGTTCTCGAAAAAGACTGGGAAAAGGGTAATCGGGAGAAGGCTGCCAAAAAGCTCTACGAAAACACCAATCCTAACGTGGTGGATTATAACAATCTACAAAGTTGTCACCCCTGTAGCTACCACAACTATCTGGAGGATTGGGCGCAAACTCAGGTAAACCCTAGTCTAGACACCAAGTCTACAGTAACGCTTACTACTCTAATTACTGCATATAACTAGAGCACTCAATACGAGCGGAGATCCCATGCCAAGATATAACAACTATACTAATCATATAATAAAGCATAAAGTAAATAGAGAAGATAAATATATTAAAGCATAAGTCTTACAAAGAAAAGATATAAAGACATACCAAAACTCTAAAGACTCCTCTGGAACCGGAGCGCAGCTCCGCTCTCCCTAACTCCCGACTAAGCTAAGCTATTACATTGGAAAACCTAAACCTAATTCTCTAGGGAGGAGAGGTTGTCCTTCGAGGGACGCCTCTGCAAAGACTCCCAGATGATGATGATGATGTCTCAGGGGGAGTCCTGGGTTTATTATATAGGGGCTCCTGGCCTCCCCTCCACCTTGGGCAAGCGATATGGTACTAAATCCTTCGCCATATGCACATGGGCCTAAATGGGCCAAATGTGTTGGAGAGGTCGGTTGGAGTGCGTCACGCGAAGGGGGGCGAGACTGGGCCCTATAGCAGACCGACTGGCCTAGGAGGGAGACCGACCGGTCTGCCTCTATGGCAGGTGGGCCCTGCCTTCCGTGGGTCGCCTCCTCATGTCTTCTGGAATGTTCTAGAATCTTCCAAGTCGTATCCATCGAGGACTCTCGCTCCGGGACTCCAAATATAGCTAATCATATGTCCGTTTCGATCGTCTCGATGAGGTCTTCGCAATGATGTGCTCTGTTTCATCACTTGAGATACTTTTATATGGTAAAAATATGGATGTCCTACAAAACAAGTGAGAGCACCAAAACTCGTGGAACTTGTTAGTTTCAAACCCTATAACTATGCTTTATGGTTCATTTCATGTCATTCTATGCATTAGTTGATGGTAGAATATTGACATTAAGGACCGTCAACAGGGGAGAAGTACGTAGAGGTTGTCCTAGGACCAGCAAAGCCGCCTAGAACGCCGTCGAGTATCGCCGGGAGACGCGTCGAACAACAAAGTAGAGGGGAAAAAGGAGTAAAAGGGTACTAGATTGATTTTGATCGATTAGGGTTGGATGCGTCAATCGGCCATGATCCTCTCATATATATAGAGGGGGTTGGTCTTATCCCAATAGGAAACATCCTCAAATACGATCTCTAAGTTTCCTATCCGAACTCTATCAACATATAGAATCCAATCCGGACATGACAAAGTAACCCTAATCTCGCCGATCCTTGGATCGACCAGATCGGTCTAATGGGCTTTATCAGCCTTTACTGATCAACAAAATCATCCTTACAAGAGAAGGATCCACATATTTAGCGCCGGACTTCAGCATTCATCACAACCATAAGGCCTCCGACCAGGGCCACCTGGTCGGACATAACCTGAGCGATCGGAAACCCAAAATGATCAGGCCCATTTAACTTTAGAACACCTGATCTCTCAAGAGACAAATTCGACCCTAATATTACAGGCCGAACACATTTTTAAATTCATCTTTATCTGTGATATTTTTTAGTGTCAACAGGGTACAATTTAGATATATACACCCCATACTTATACTATAGAGATTAGGAGACTCGTCGTCTCCGGTGCGCGGAAATGCACGGTACACGAATCTTGTAAATTTTGAAAAAAATCAGAAAAATGTGTGACGCTAGGGTTTAAATTCTTGTGGGTTACGTCCTGCTGAATTGCCCTCCTTTTTGGAAGGAGGTGCGGAGGGAAACCTTTTTAAAGGGTTCACCCGAACAAACCTTCCAAGCCAACTGTTTTTTGGAAAGGGGGTGTGGGGGAAAACCTTTTTAAAGGGTCTGCCATGGAATGTATTCAACCTTCTGAGGACAGTTTGTGCTTCGCTAGAGCACAACGCTGTAAATTCCTTGAGTGATGAATCGGTCCATTATCCATCGGGGTCGGATTGCGGGTAGGTTCGTAATGGCTCTCCCTAAGCTGGCAATCGACAAATAGAGGTGTGCTCTTTCGCATCACATCGGGTTCGCTAACCATAATAAGTCATTATTTCTGGATGATTGACCATCTGGATTGTAAAAACGATCAGAATGACCCTAAATAGGACCTGTATCAAGCCACTAGACCACAGGTCTATTTGCAGCAAGATTGATTGTTGTAGGTACATGTTCCCTTTATATTTGTAAAGAAAGTCATTTTATACAGCGACACAGTCTTTAAAACAAAACTTTGACTTCTACTTTTCAAAACAAATATATTTATAGAGTTGCCATATTTTCAAACTCAACAGCTTAAAATTTATTCATGATTTATATTTTTAATGTTTAATCCAAATTTTGTCCAAAACAACTTCCCTTTGCGAGGATTGAGGCTGAAAGAGGGAGACGGCCTCTCGCAGAACAGGGATACTGGGCTTCGTTCTGGGCCGGAGGATGCCATAATCTCTGTTCTCGTACAAGCCCACACTCAGAGATCACATACCTAAATGAGAGCCCAACAGGGCGTGTAGGTGGTGTGTTGCGGCTAGGGTTTCATAGCCCATCACAACAGGGGACTACTATATAAGCCGCCACCGTGCCGTGCCTGGGTGCCCTCCCTGCAGACTGCACCGCAGGATCAGCGCCATAATCCGCCGCTCCGCCATGTGCTCACGTCTTAAGGTAGGTCGATAGGGTGAGAGAAGCCAAAGCCATAGCCAGATCGTGTGGATGACTCTAGATGCGTGATCGCTTGCTCTCTTGTTTCGGGGCCGATGATTGGAGATCTACTGTCCGTACCATCTGATTTTTCTGATGCATTACAGTTGCCAAATTGTCTCTGAGGCCCTGGACCGGATCGATCTCTCTTCCTTCTGTTCGATGCAGTTTGTTTTCCGTTGTTTATCTGTTGTTTTGCGTCTCGTTAGGCAACAAATTAGAGTCTCTGACGTGCTTCTTCCCTTGGCACATTCAGCGCTGTACGTTGCCGATAGCGATCTTGGAATAAGTTATCATGCATTCACCGTCCTCTCGCACGCTCTGTGCATCCCGATGTCCAACACTTTTCGCATCGGATCCTTTTCAGTCTTAATTTCTTCAGTTGATCAATCCTGTTTTGCTTTGACTTTCTGTTATAGTAGTTTAGAAAAGTTCATTACATTTGTGTGTAATCTTTCTTGAACGACTAACAAAAAATTTACACTCTAGGCTATATTGATTCAAATGTCATTCCTACTCGATTGCGAAACAAAATTCCTGGGCGTGGTGAAGAGTAATCTACGACCTTGGCAATATCTTGCCGTTGTACATCTTGTCAAGCAACTGCTTGGCTTCCGGGCGTCGGAGGAGTCCCTTGTTGTTTGGCAGGCCAGTTCCAAGACAGACAGGGCATACCAACTTCCCACGGCCTAAATGACATACATAGCACGATTAATACATGAAAACTTAAAAGAAATTGTCAAACAATACTTGGAAACTCGAAAAAATGGTCACAAAATATTCAGATGTTCAAATACTAACATGAAAGATGTTTTCTTCTGTTCCAAAAGAATGCAATTCTTACTTTGCAAAAAGAGTTGCAATTTTAAGTTTGAACAGATTTATATAAGAAATTACTAACATTTATGGTACTGTACAAGTATAATACTCCCTCTGTCAACGAAATAATCAATTTCTAGAGTTGTTAAGTCAATTTTTTATTATCATTGACCAAATTTCTAGAAAAACTATCAAGATTGGTGGTATCAAATTCACATCATTAGATATATCTTTGAATAATTTTCATAATGTGTCCATTTTATATCAAGTTTGACTGCCACGGATTCTAGGAATTGATTATTTTGTGGACAGAGGGAGTAGATTATTATAGAGTATATTTTCATAGTAAAATCTAATTGAAGACAAATAAATGTTGATATGTTTTCTATAATCTTTGTTTAATTTAGTAAAGTTTGACTTGTTTGAAATTTGTATTGCAATTTGTTTTGGTTCAGAAAGTAGTGCTTTAAGTATATAAGAGAATGTTTGGTTTTGAAAGGATGAGGGTATGCATCTGAAACTACATGTTGCAATTACATTAGAAAGGCAGAAATGATATAAAAAACATACCGTAGCAATTTGGGCACTCTGTGAATTCATACACATCTTTTGCCCTTTTTCGATTGAGGGCCTTCCATTTTCCTGTGCCACCACACATGTCACCTGAATATAATGATTCAGTTATCATTCTAAGGTGCTAAGACTGAAGCTCCTGACATGAAACTATACTCCATATACAAGTACTAAAATGATGTATTTACTACATAAATTGGATCAGCATGTACAATTCCATCGATTCATTTGTGCCAAAAAAATAGTGTTCCCGTTAGCCACTCAACTAGAACTGCTGTTGTAAGTGCAGAGCATGACTCACTATATTTGCATATAAATATAAATGCCATACTGCAAGTTGTTAGCTATTCCAATGAATAAAATTGTTGGTTCTACAGTTTCCATTTCCTATTGAGGGTAGATGCCGTATTGGTAGGTCCAGGAAATCACTCAATCAACATCAACTAGTAACAGAGAAAGTGGACAAGTGCCGCGAGACCCTTACATATCACAGCACCACTACCATTACAGTTTCTGCAAACAGCTTTTTGTATCCCGGGCTTGTTCATCATATCCGCAGCGAGTCCATTTGGTGTACAAATTGTTGGTCCTGTTGCACTGATTAAGGTAACAGCACCAAGACAGACAAGACATTTTCGTCTTGACGGTGTAGTTTCTTCATCCTGTAATAGTAGATGGTGCATCAGAACACTTGTGAGGAAAGGGAAGTGGAATGCTGCTGAAAAATAATGCTAAATAAAATAACAGAGATGCATATTGGGGATCATCAAGGCCACCTCAGTAGGATTATGGTTGTCAATGGTGACAATGGGCAAACAACATAATATTCCCATGTAGATCAAAGCCAATAATATTTGGGATGTTTGGTAGTTTCATTCAATGGAACACATATGTAGATGCTTCTTCAATTTGTGCCTCCAAATAAAATCAATGACTAGAATACTATGTGTCCAGATTCTAAAGATGCTTTTACAGTATATAAACAACATGGCTAATAATATGAGATCATCCTCTCTGTAATTTTATAATCTCTTCTTGAACATTGCCAATGTTTGTATACAGGCTACTGAGGTTGGATACATGTTTAGCAAATTAAACTAACTGGACATCAGAAGGCAACACTTACAGTCTTGCGCTTGGACATGTCTGCGCATCCCTTTGAATCCTCATCTCTGGCAAGACACCTGATCTGCGATTGCACTGAAGCACAAGCATGCCAAGTACTGAAAGTTATTAGCCTCAACATGAAAACCAGGGCTGTTATGTTTCTCCAAGAACACTGAAAATAAGCGGCCAAGTTCACATATTTTGGTCTATAATATCTGCCAGAGAAGATATTGCAGGTGGGGGGAGGAATGTCGAATCCTGCAGATTTGCCTGCCGACCATCCTTGAGCAGAGTGAGCACGTTCTAGTAGAGAGAGAGAGAGAGAGAGAGAGAGAGCTCACCTTTACTCGCGCGGCAGGCTCCTCCACCGACGGCGGCCGCTCGGTGTCGCGAGAAGAACGCAGGCGAGAGTGGCGAGGCCGGCGAGAGGAGCGAGTGGCAGCCAGCGCCCGCCATTGGCACTACTCGCCTCTCTCCCTCTCTCGCAGCTCCTCGAGGACCAGAAGCAGGAGCGAGCGGATGCGGTGTTGGAGATAGGGGATGCGAGAAATATCTGGTCCGGTTCGGACTTCAGAGTGATCGGGTCCAACCCAGCCAGGTCGGGCTGGTACGTGTACGTACGAGCCCGAGCCCAACCCAAGTGGCCGTGCGCAGGCGTCTCTCCGGCCGGTAAGAACTAGAGACTACAGACCGAACGAACCTGGGCCTTTACAATATTGGGCTGGCGACCCTCCATACATCTCCTTTTCAGGCCGGCCCATGCTGGCGCTCGGACGCAGGTGGATCACATCAAAATTTGGATAAGCCGCTTGGATTTCGTGGAATTGGAATCCACTCAATAAATTAGACTATTTGGCTTGGAATATGACATTCCATCACTTTCCAAAGATCACCATACTATATTTCTACTTTGCAAATTGTAGCACCTCTTTAACTCACTTCTCTACAGTACAAATGTAACGTATGAGTATCTCTCTGGAATAGCTAACAATATTATACAAATATAATTCATATGTAACCATATTAGCTTAATTAATATGTGTTTATATTATGATTCTTAAAATGAATTTAATTCTAAGGATCTAAATGGGCCCTAAAAGTTTTTAGATTCTTTTAGATTCCCTAAAAAAACAAGAATTTTTAGCGCATGCGCAACAGTTAGGTAAAATCACCAACTGACGTAGGTTAGTGATACAATAAAAAAATAGAATTAAAGGGTATTTGGTTGTAGAGACTAAAGTTTAGTCCGTGTCACATCAGACGTTATGGTACTAATTTAGTCTATTAAAAATATAATAATATAAAACTAATTATACCATTATACAGTAATTAAGAAGATAATTCTATTAAACTAAAACTAATTTAGTCTATTAAAATACATTAATATAAAACTAATTATACCATCATACATTAAATATAAAATTAATTACACCGTCATAGCCAGTGAGATACAGAGCGAGGCCATATCGAAATAACGATTTCATTTTTCACACTCTTTTTCTTCCATCTCATATAAAAAAATACTTTCTGCTAGCTATTCGATAACTTGCTGTGGACGCTTACTGACAATAGTTTCTTGCTAGCAGTAGCTAACCAATAGCCACTGAATGCATTATGCTCAAGTGTATAATATACTACTCTATCCGTCCCAGATAGTAAGACATTAGAGGATGCGTGTAGATTTAACTTCCTCAACTTTAACTAAGTTTGTACAAAATAGGTACAATACTTATATCTCTAAAAAAGTTTATTACAAAAATATATTCAACGATCTATCTAACGATACTAGATATGTATTATAATATTAATATTCTTTTATATAAAATTGTTTAAAATTAAAAAATATTAAATCACTACTAAAAAATTAGCTGAGATGTTTGACAAAGGGGCTCAAAAGCGAACAGACAGTTTAACCATATGGTATATCTATAGATTTATGATGTATATAGTCCAACAAAGTATATGTACGCGGAGTATATAATCATACTAAAATATCTACGGTAGTATATATGTTGAGTATACATGTATAAATAGAGTATATGATTATACTTATTTTATATAGTACAATAATGATATTATAGTAATATATTAAAAATATAGGCTATGTTAATTTTTTTCTAGGTAATAAGAATTAGAGTATCTTAAAATAAGTATGTAAACATACTCAAAGTGATAAATGAGTATATATCCATACACAATGTTGATTATTAAAGATGAGAGTAACTACTCCTGGGAGTATATAAAACTATATATATATATATATATATATATATATATATATATATATATATAGTTTCACTCACTCTCATCCTCTCCTCCCTCTCCAACTGTCTGTCATCCGCCGTGTCAAGCACCTCCTCCCTCTCCCTCAGATCGTCGACGCCTCTCCCCGCTCCCATCATGGCGTCACCCCTCCTCCCTCCCACCATGGCTGTGAGTGTGGGCCATTTGGCCTAGCAACGTGTGTGAGGACGTGGATCCGGCACCCTCCTCCTTCTCAGTGGCGGATCCGGCACCCTCTCCTTTCCCAGCGATGGATTCGGTCTGCACATCCTCTTCGTTGGCAGATCTAACCTCAACCTCCTCCCCGACGGTGGATCCGGCACCCTCCTGCTCCTTAGTGGCAATATATATATATAGTTTCACTCACTCTCATCCTCTCCTCCCTCTCCAACTGTCTGTCATCCGCCGTGTCAAGCACCTCCTCCCTCTCCCTCAGATCGTCGACGCCTCTCCCCGCTCCCATCATGGCGTCACCCCTCCTCCCTCCCACCATGGCGTCACCCCTCCTCCCTCCCACCATGGCTGTGAGTGTGGGCCATTTGGCCTAGCAACGTGTGTGAGGACGTGGATCCGGCACCCTCCTCCTTCTCAGTGGCGGATCCGGCACCCTCTCCTTTCCCAGCGATGGATTCGGTCTGCACATCCTCTTCGTTGGCAGATCTAACCTCAACCTCCTCCCCGACGGTGGATCCGGCACCCTGCTGCTCCTTAGTGGCAATTGAGTAGGCGAGCGACGTGGATCCGACGACGGCAATTCTGGCGAGTGAGATCCAACAGCGTGGATGGGCTTGGTGGGCCCATGGATCGACACGCTGATTTTTTTTGGTTTTTATATGATTTACTGAGATGGACATTTGAACTGCCTCGGAAAAGATCTTTATTGTGAGCTTTGTTGCGAGGTGGATGTGATGCCCGTCTTGGTTAATCACTTTTTCCCACCTCGATTAAGTTTTTAGTAATAGTGAGTTTTGGAGAAACAAAAATGTTTTCTATTTTAGGGGGTGTTTGAGACTGGTCCACGAACTCTGCTCCATAAACTCCACCATGGAGTAGCTTCACAAAAAAACTGGATTTCATGGAGTATCCCTTTAGGGGCTCTCACAACGCCACCATTTTTCATGGAGCGGAGCCGCGTGGAGCTAGATCTGTTTGGCAAAAAAAACATAGAGCGAAGCTGAAAAACATGAAGCGGAGCAGTCCAAAGCACCCCCTAAAGACAGAGGAAGTACATTCTATTCAGGGCTTCTTCAGGCTACGTTAGGGCATAAGGGACATGATATATGCTCCCTTTAGTTTAAATTATAAGATATTTTGTTTTTTCTAGATATATTATTTTTATTTATTATGTATCTAAATATAGTGTATATTAAGTTCATAACAAGTGACTATGTATCTAGAAGTCAAATGTCTTATACTTCGAAATTAAGGGAAAAGGAAGTATATTCTATTCAGGGCTTCTCCAGGCTTGGTCAGGGCACAGGGGACATGATATATGCTCCCTTTATTTTAAATTGTAAGACATTTTAATTTTTCTAGATATATTATTTTTTATTTATTATGAATCCGAATATAGTGTATATTTAAGTTCACAACAAGTGACTATGTATCTAGAAAAGTCAAATGTCTTATAATTTGAAATTCAGGGAATGTTTTATTGGATCTATCAGTGTAAACCTGTTTTGAATTGTATACTGTGGTCCATGACAGTGAGTATTCTGAACGTGCAAATTGCTCTTTGAATACGTTTGCGATGTTTGTGATGTTTAGGAATAGCTGTACTCATCAGTCATCATGCCAGTTGCCAGTGCAGAGTCATTCACTCAAAAACTTTTGTTATTACCTATAGTTTATCGAGAAATTAATTCCCTAGCTATATTCCATATATAATTGCCATATATTCACTACTGGAGAACAGGCCTTTAGCCCCGGGCCATTTTGGCCTTTAGCCCCGGGCATGGAGCCAGGGCTAAGGAATCGGGACTAAAGGCCCGACCTTTAGCCCCGGTTTCCCGCCCCGGGGTTAAAGGGGGACCTTTAGCCCCGGTTGGTAATACCAACCGGGACTAAAGAGGTCTGACCTCTTTAGTCCCGGTTGGTATTACCAATCGGGGCTAAACAGGCCGCTGCTTTTTTCTTTTTTCTTTTTCTTTTTTTTTTCAATTGGTTATTGTTTTTGGTTTTACAATTACATTAGGTTTTCTAATACGTATTCTTCGCTGCTAATATATTCCATTAGGCCGGTTTTAAATACGTATTCTTCACTGCTAATAAATATATATATAAACACATAAAATTTACAATTACACGCAAATGAAATATGAAACTATATACATATATATTATAGAGTTATCTATACATATATACATAAAATATACAACATTATCCATCATGCATCCTTAACTTGATTTTTACAACACAAATATTGTCCTGACTTAGAGGTCATACAAGTGTTAATCTTGGTTTGGCTTCATTGGTTCGTCTTTGTTAAACCAATACTCGGTGCCAGACTTAAGGACATGGTCATTAAGGAAGCCCGCGATGGTCTCTTGAATTGCTTTGAGGCGGACCTTATCCATCACCTGGTTCTTCAACCATGTCTCCTTCAATTTGGATTAAAAGAAAAAGAAAGTATTAACATACATAATATTTATGTAAAAGCAACAAAAAATAAAATAAATTTATTTACATGTTACGTACTTGCTGACTCTGTAGAGGAGTTCTTTTTCATACACCGTCAGTAATAAAATGTGCATATGATAACAAAACTCACCTAAAGTTGTAGGGGAATAGTATATATCTTTTGTCCCTTTGGTTTACGAAGAACCTCCGCAAATTCCTCTCTGTTTGAGTTTTTCATGCATCCGAGGGAGTATTGCTTGGGTGCTTGAAGACGATATATGGATCGATGAAACCAATCTCCTTGTCATTTTTACGCCTTAGTTGTCTCATCATGTTTCTGCACATGTTTACAAACGCTTGCTAGTGTGAGGATAATTATTTATACATATACATAAGCTAAAGTGAGATTATTAAAGAAACAATAACTTACAGGCAAAAGCAGCTGACGAGAGATTTGTCAAGAGCGTCCATGTGGCAGAGCTGATGTAACTCATTAAACTGAACATATATGACGTCATCACCACGAAAGTAATCATGGTCTCTAATTCTGACGCAAATGTAGTCATCAGCTTTTTTGCCACACGCTGTAAGGTACCACTGATTTAGCAAGTGCATTTGTGTACCAAGATCCCTCAGGGCCGCTGGGTGGTATAGACTTTGACCATATACATATGCCCTCTGTCATTTATCAACAACTGCAGCACTTTTGATGCCTGCTTCTCCGAGTATGTTTTCCACATTTAAACCAGTTTCCTCCAAAAATTTGAGCAGATGCTCAGGATCAACGTCTCCACATGCTTTTTGTATGACGTCCATGTTTGAACCGTATTCATTCCCAACAACTAGATCCGGCACTGATTGCTGCTTTTGTTCCCCGAGCTGTGGGACACCCTTCCTGCTCTCTTCTTTGTCTTCTTGGCCTCCTCAAGTGATTTTTGAGCGTGCGATCATAGTCTGATTTTGGCGAAGCCTTACGGGCAGTACGTACCTTTTTTTGGTGAGCGTCCCAGTTTGCCTTAGTTTTTCAGGACGAACAAAAAGGTACGGCTTCTCCGGGTTTCGCTTTGCTCGACCACTAGCAATGGCAGCGTCGAAGAACTTGTTCAAGTCTTTTTGCACTGCAACTTCAGTCTCCTCCTCGGTCATGTCATATGCAAGTTTTGTCATCTTGGGAGCTGGTTTTCTCACAGAGGCTGTCTTCTTCGGAGGTGGTGGGGCTGACGCCTTTGTTTGTGTGACAGGCCTCTTCTTTGTTGGCGGTGGAGGTGTTGGAACCCGCCGTGGAGATGGGGCAGGTGGCGGTGTCGGAGCCCGCTTTAGAGGAGATGGTGGGGCCGGTGGCGGTGTTGGATCACGCC
Source organism: Coix lacryma-jobi var. lacryma-jobi (assembly GCA_009763385.1). Classification (NCBI taxonomy): domain Eukaryota; kingdom Viridiplantae; phylum Streptophyta; class Magnoliopsida; order Poales; family Poaceae; genus Coix; species Coix lacryma-jobi. The sequence goes on from CM019828.1 coordinate 9,616,530, forward strand.
GTGGGGGAGATGGGGCCGGTGGCGGTGTTGGATCCCGTCGTGGAGGAGATGGGGCAGGTGGCGGCGGTGTTGGATCACGCCGTGGGGGAGATGGGGCCGTGGCGGTGTTGGATCCCGTCGTGGAGGAGATGGGGCCAGTGGCGGTGATGGATCCCGTCGTGTTTGATCTTGATCATCATCGCCCGCAACACTGTGATCATGTGGTGAATGCATAATTGGACTTAGGTTGGGGGATGTCCTGCTGCGAAAACAACATGGTATGAGTATCCATTTATACTATTAGCTCACCAATACTATTAACTTTCATTCACTAATTTCATACACACCTAGGGTTAGGTTGTTGAGGAGGAGAAGGTGATGCGCCAGGAATTATGATATAGCGCTTGCGCAACATATGAATGTCTTCTCCGCTTCTCCTAATGTCTTCTCGCCATCACCTCCTTCAATAGCAAAGTACGACATTGTCGTAACCTTTCACCACCCTATCCACCGAGACGCTAGCATATCCAGGAGGTATTATTGCCCCATGACATCTTGGTGTGTTTGTAGGATCGATAGGAGATACAACACCTATAGCCACCATGACTGTGGCATTCCCCTGTGGAATATGCAGTTCACATGTCGTGAGAGGCTCGGTGATGTCGTCCACGGGAAAGCGCAGTGCTGCGTCTGGGACCTCTGTGGAAGCGCAACTGCTTTTCATTTGATCAGGGGGGCTGATGTTGACTCCCGGCTCTGATGCAGATTGCCTTTGCATCGAACTTACTGCTAACTGCACTTGCCTTTTTATTTCCTCGTTCATTTTGCCTTCAAGTGCTTTTTCTCGCTCAACTGCTTCAAGAGCCGCGGCCTGTGACTGAAGAACCATTTCCTCTAACCTTTGCAACCGCTGTGCCTCCTCCTCCTTCTTTCTCGCGCGGCTTCTATAGGTCTCTATGTCCCGAGGGAAGGCATGCTCCCACGACACCTCCCCATAGCCTCTGGTTCTCCCACCATGTTCAAGATTCTCCAGGGCGTATGTCAGCTCGTCCTTGTCTCTGTTCGGCTGCCACATGCCACTGGCAGCCATTTCTCTAGCATAAGCAAATCTTTCTGCTGCTCTATGGATGTTTTTCGCCATACTGTATCCTTCCTGTCTGTAGGTCCAGGCTTCCTCCATGACCAAAAAACCAATACTTGGGGCGCTCAGGCCAGTTATCGATTCTGGTTCAATGCCCTTGGCTAGCAACTCTCGTTCCATTCTTTCCCATTTAGGAATGGCACTCTTGTAGCCACCTGATCCCAAGTGATGGTGGTATTGTTTTTGTCGGGCATTCTGTTGGTTCCTTCTGACCCGTGCCTCACCCTCTTCTGGATTTCTTGAATTCTACAAACTCAATCCCAAAATAGGCCTCAACTTGACGTAGGCCTTAGTGTTGAAATCCGGAGTTAGGTCGTTCTTGATAAATTTGTTGTATAAGGTTTCTTCCAGCCCTGGAATAGTGTTGCCATTTTCTTCATAGCCCAGTCCCGAACTCTTGCCTTCAAATTTATATCTTCTGTTTCAAGTGTGAAATGTGCAAGGACATCTTGCCAAACCAGTTCCTTATCAAGATCAGAGACAAAACTTATATGAGGAGCACTTGTCTTTTTCTTCCATTCACGAGCACTGATCGGGATCTTATCCCTTACAAGGTACCCACAGTGGCCAACAAATTTCTGTGCATGTTCTCCAAGTACTTGGCCTGTTTCCTCGTTGAATTCTGAGATAATGTACCGGCCATCCAACGGCTTCTTCGGACCTCGTACGGTCCTACTCTTCCCGGTAGTCGTTGTCGATCCGGAGGGCTACGTATGTAGGAACAGTAGATTATAAATACATTTATAAATTGTTTAGAATTTCATGTGCACATAGAGATTATTGTAGGTATATACCTCGCCAGTATTTTCTTGCATTATTTCTTCATAATCGGCAAAGTATTGACTGCGTCATCTACTTCTTGATTATTGTTATCGTCACCTGCTAAATCTTGATTAGCGCCGCTGTTGATTAATTCGTACATTTCCTCCTCCATGTTGTCAACTGGGTCGGCCATTTCTGCGAATAACATGGAGGATAATAAACACCATATTTCTGCAAATAACGTATATATATATAAACACCATATTGGGTTTAGGGTTTCAGGGTTTCGGGTTTAGTTTAGGTTTGGGTTTAGGTTTCGGGTTTGGGTTTCGGGTTTAGGGTTTAGGTTTAGGGTTTAGGGTTTAGGGTTTCGGGTTTAGGGTTTAGGGTTTCGGGTTTCGGGTTTAGGGTTTAGGGTTTAGGTTTCGGGTTTCGGGTTTAGGGTTTAGGGTTTAGGTTTAGGTTTCGGGTTTAGGGTTTAGGGTTTCGGGTTTAGGTTTAGGTTTCGGTTTGGGTTTGGGTTTGGGTTTAGGGTTTGGGTTTCGGGTTTAGGGTTTCGGGTTTGGGTTTGGGTTTGGGTTTAGGGTTTCGGGTTTAGGTTTTGTTTTTTAGGGTTTCGGGTTTAGGTTTAGGGTTTAGGGTTTCGGGTTTAGGGTTTAGGGTTTCGGGTTTGGGTTTCGGGTTTGGGTTTAGGGTTTAGGGTTTAGTGTTTAGGTTTCGGGTTTAGGGTTTAGGGTTTGGGTTTGGGTTTCGGGTTTAGGGTTTAGGGTTTAGGTTTCGGGTTTAGGGTTTAGGGTTTAGTGTTTAGGTTTAGGGTTTAGGGTTTCGGGTTTCGGGTTTAGTTTGGTTTCGGTTTAGGGTTTCGGTTTGGGTTTCGGGTTTGGGTTTAGGGTTTAGGGTTTAGGTTTCGGTTTAGGGTTTAGTTTAGGGTTTAGGGTTTCGGGTTTAGGTTTAGGGTTTCGGGTTTCGGGTTTCGGGTTTAGGGTTTAGGGTTTAGGTTTCGGTTTAGGTTTAGGGTTTCGGGTTTAGGGTTTAGGTTTCGGGTTTAGGGTTTCGGGTTTCGGGTTTAGGTTTAGGTTTGGTTTAGGGTTTCGGGTTTGGGTTTAGGGTTTCGGGTTTGGGTTTGGGTTTCGGGTTTGGTTTAGGGGGTTTCGGGTCTAGGTTTTGACAACATTAAAAATAACATATATCCATAAAGACTATATTCGTAAAAATAACACTACCACATGATCGAAAAGTCATATCCAAGTGATTATTCCATAAACATATCCAAGTGATTATTCCATAAACATATCCAAGTGATTATTCCATAAACATATCCAAGTGATTATTCCATAAACATATCCAAGTGATTATTTCATAAACATATACACGACCGATATAAATAAATGTTTACATATCTAAAGACCAAATTATCTAAGTGATTATTCCTCCTCCATCTAACACAAAGGACACACCGTTGATGAGAGGACGACGACGGACGACGGCGAGGATGATGTCACGGTGAGGACGACAACGGACGACACGAAGATCACGTTGCGGTGAGGATCACACGGTGAGGATGACGGCGGACGGCGCGGTCAACGCGACCAATCTCTTTTTATCTACATGTGTAAACATAATATTTTGTTAGGGTAAAAACTATTTTCTATTTTCAATTCATATGGATTTCTATTTTCTTTTTCCTTACACACAGCACACACACTTTACACACTGCACACCACACATACACTGCACACAGTGCACACACACACACGCACACGCACAAACACTTCACACACACGCACGCGCGGTGGCACTCCTCACCGGCAGCGCGAGGACGAGGCACACGGCCGGAGCGGCCGCGAGACGACGGCGAGGACGAGACATGACGACACAAGGGGAGCAACGGCCGGCGGCGAACGGCGAGGATGTCGCGACGGCGGCGTGCGGCAAAAGCGAGCTCGACGGCAGAGGGCGCCGCGAACGACGAGGGAGGCCGAGGGACCGCGCGGACGACGGCGAGGGCCGGAGCTCTCTGAGGCCGATGGCGGCGGCGACACGAGGGAGGCCGAGGGCGCCGCCGCGCGGAAGGGAGGCCGAGGGCACCGCGAGGATGGCGAGGGAGGCCGAGGGCACCGAGGACGACGAGAGCGGGAGGACGAGACGACGGCGAAGACGGAGGCGGCGGCGCAAACTCTGACGTCGATCTGAGGAAGGAGGAGGGCCCTGTGCCCTATATACGTGGGGCACCTTTAGTCCCGGGTGGTGGCACCACCCGGGACTAAAAGACCTTTAGTCCCGGGACGTAAGCCCGCCCGGGGCTAAAGGGGTGGACCTTTAGCCCCGGGCGGGCTTACGCCCCGGGACTAAAGGATCCTTTAGTCGCGGGTGGTGCCACGCCCGGGACTAAAGGGGTTTCTCCCGCCTTTGTTTTGGGTTTTCTGTATTTTGGGTTTTGAATTAAGTTTTGGCTATATTAATATGTTGTAATACTTGTTAATTGCATAGTAAATTCAATATTAGGCATAAATTACTTAAAAAACAGTTGTATTTCCTTTTACCTTATTGTGTAGTAGAACATTTTGTAACATAAATTCTTTTCTTTTCTTATAATAACGAATATAAATGTAAATAACAATTCATATTTTGTTAATGCAAAAATATAATATTAAATTTAAATATCTAAAACAACTGGTTCTCGATAGGAAAATTGTTTTTGCATTATCTGAACGTTAAATTTTGGGTTGTTCATCTTTCATTGTCGAAATACATGGTAGAGAAATTCACTGTTAAATTGCAATATAATTTAAAAAGATAAAACATCAACGAACCATGACTATCCATAATCATTATTAATTACACAAAAACTGTAATACATAATATTAGTTAAAACATCACTATATATCAAGCGGGTACACTGGTGATCTTCTTCTTGACGTATGTCCCTTGGTTATGATCATGTCGTAACCATGGAGTCTCCTCAGCATTTAGCAGGATGCTTGGGTCTTTGGTCACACTGAAGGGCGGTATTCGGTCATCCCTTTCATAATCTTCTGACATGTCTGACTGTCCTCAATTCCCACGATGTTTCTTCTTCCTGAAAGAACTATGTGGCGTTTTGGCTCTTTGGTTGATTTTTCATCATTTTTCCCTTCTTGGGTTTTGTAGACATGTCTTTCACGTAGAACACCTGATTCACATCAGCAGCAAGGACGAATGGTTCACCTTGTATCCAATATTGTTGAGATCCACTGTTGTCATTCCATACCCTTGTCAACTATTACTATCCGCCTCCGGTCGTCTTGACCCATTGGCATCGAAAACAAAGGGACTGT
>CM019828.1:9622228-9641683 GCA_009763385.1 Coix lacryma-jobi var. lacryma-jobi
TGATATTATTGTTCAGAGGGGTCAGGTTGAAAAACATGTTGTGCCAGAGTAAGAGACTAGATTAACAAGCAATATATGAGGAGTGAAGAGCATTGCAGGCCCAATTGACGAAGTGATAGAGCAGTGGAGAGATGGAGATTTATCCCTAGTGATCAGATTTAGTAAGGCGAAAGGGAGTCTGAATTTTGGTGGTGAGTTAGAAGTGTGTTAGAGTTACAGTTGGAAGTGAGGAGAGATAAGAGATTAGTGGGAAGGGAAAAGTATGAAGAATGCAAGCAAGTACTCAAGGCAGTGAGTGATAGAGAATTGTGTGTTCGTCACAAGTAGGCAAAGTCAGAATTTCACAGAAAGCAGAGGGTTGTACTGCATTAGAGGAGGGAGGAATGGGCAATGGTTGCCCAGTTTAGTAAATGAAGTCAGAGTTTCAGTGAAGAAGAGGGTCCATGTGTGTTTCGTTTCTTATTAATTGGAAGTGGGGATGTGTGAAGAAAAGGATTACAGATATCTCAAAATTGTGATTGAGACTTGCAGGTTCAGGCGAGGGCAACTAAATTGGGTCAGACAGGTACATCCAAGGATGGGCGCCATAACGGGGAAAATTGCAACTGTAGTTTGATACTAGAGGAGAAGTCGGGATTCCCAAGCTATAATGTTGATGGTCAAGTTCCGTGAACAAGAGAGAGGGGAATAATACCATTGTACGCTTCTAGGAGCAGCTACGAGTTTTCTGATCCGTAGTACTAAAACAACATTAGTGGATGGATAACATTGAAGCTCCTGGAAATGGCAGAGTAAAATAAGTTGCATGAAGTACAACTGGCTGTCCATGGCTCTGAAAAAAAGCAACGCAAACAACTCTGACCACACGAGTATTTGGGAAAGTGTGTTTCAGTCATTGGACAGCACTGCAGTATTTGGCTGTGGGCGGTAGTTTGTTCAGAGAGATCGGTCTCTGAAGAATGAGGCTGACCTCATGCGTGAAATGCAGGAGAGGGGCATCACGATGTTCAGAGATGTGTGCTCCCAAGTTTCAATAGCTTGCAGTGGTGTGCTGATGTATAAACAAGAGCTAGTAGGAAAGCCATTCAGTGAGTGCCTGGTCAATAATACTCTAAGAATTACAGTATGAAGAACAACACACGCCGTTTGGGACCTGCAAAACTTGACAAGCACCGAAAGACAGCAGGAGTGTATGTTGAGGTGCCAGTCATGTGAACTTTCAGAAGATGTAGAAGTGTCATTACGGGCAGAGCGTATACCAGGCGCAGAAGGAGAGCTCGTGACGTGCGCCGCGGCGGCCGAGAGCGCATCAAGGGAGCAGGGATCTGGCAACTAGCGAAGCGTTGATCATGAGGGACAGTGCTATCTTTACCTTATTTGGTTTATACTATAATTAAGAGAGAACCCTTCCCATCTGTAAGGGGATTGGCTCTTATAGCTTGACGCGCAAGTAAGTAACCTTTGGAAGGAACGAAGATTATTTCAATCTGTAATCTCCAGACCTCTCTCTCTTTAAGCCGGCGACCTGGGGGCAAAACCCGGTCGCGTGACGCTTGGCTGGGGATATAACCCTGCCGGAACAACGGACCGAGACTACGATCTGCGGAGTCGAAGGCTCCTAACCTGGGCGCCGCAGTTGGACAGGCTTAGGTATTCTGAGCGACGATTCCCGGCTTTCCAGCCACACCCAGCCGCACCACTTAAACCCCAACCACCACCCTCGCACACAGCCTCACCACTTCCACGAGGCCCACTCCCCCACCATGGCGGAGCCCAACCAATGGCTGACTTCATGGCGATGTTTGCAATCCTCCAAGACGGAGATGAAGGAGATGAAGACAGTGTATCTCTGAAGGCGCAAGTCCGCTCGGCATCGGACAGCGGGCGGGCGGTGCTCGCGTGGAAGCACCCTGCGGCGACCGGATCGACCACCAAATTCCAGAAAGCTGGTGGGACTTCCCACGTTCGACGGCAAGTCTGATCCGCGGATCTTCATTAAAGTGTGAGTCCTATTTTCGAACAGCGCACAATGGCCGAGGAGCGCGTCTGAGATGGCGTCTACAACTCGAACGGCGTCGCCCCGGAGTGGTTCATGCACTCCAGTGGAGGACGAGGCACGCCGGACGTGGGGGGGGATTCAAAGATCTCCTCGATCTGCGATTCGGGCCGCCGCTATTCTCGGCGCCCTCTGCGAGCTGACGGAATTGCCGACGAACGGGACCGTGCGTGTGTCGAATATGTGCTTTGTATAATTAAGAAGCAAGATGTCATGTATATAGTACAGATGATTCGCAGTGTGGTGAAAATATAAAGTTAACATATACTGTTATTATTTTCAGAAATCTGAAGCACTAGAACAGTGAGATTCAGAGAAGAAGCAGAGATCAGATATGTTAAACGAGTAAGTACTATCTAAGATATTGAAGAGAACTCAGTCATGTTGCACACTGTTTCAGAGAAAAGGAGCACAATCCTGTAGAAATATTACTGGGTCATCTAGTGTTGCAGGCGTGTATCTGGTAGTGTTCATCAGATGGTGGGTTACTATGGGAGATCAGTAGAGAAGGCCGACAAGAGTCAGTAGAAATCCCATTTAGCAGGTGCTGTTCATGCCTAATTGTTGAAGAAATAGAATAATTGTTTCTACGAATTGCAAGTACTGAAAAACAGCTTGAAACTTGGCCAAGCACTGAAGGAATGATAAATTTTCCACTAGATATGTATGCTAGCGTTGGTACAACCTGTCAGTATAGTTTTGTAATAAGCAATTTGCCGTGAGTGTAAAGATGTCAGTATGGTTTTGAAGTACAAAATTAGGCAGGTGACTAGTATGGGCCTATTTTGAGATTTGCGGCCGCCATCTCGCTCTGTGATGAACTACGCCCTTTCGGTGCTTGGTGCAGCTGATACACATGCAGTCCTTGTAATCCAGATGGAAAGGCTATTCTGTAAGAAGGTCAATCGAGTTCATATGGGCCCCCGCAATTCAATAAGAAAGAATATTATCCTGTATAATTAAGTGAGCAATTAGCTTCGCATGCAAGTGTTTAATTTATCCATTGTGATATGTGCTTCACAAAATCAGTAATCGTCGAGCATCGAGTGTGGGTTGTGGTGAAGTGTGATCAACTCCTTGACCGATGAGGCTAGGAGAATATTATTGACAATGTACTATGTGACCGACGAGGCGGAGATTTTGTCTTGACGACGAGGCAAGACATTTATTGTTGTGACAGATGAGGGTACCGAACAGTTTTTCAACATATTTCACTCTAAACTCCGTGACCGACGAAGGCTAGAAGAACGATGTCATGATCGATGAGCTGTAAACAATTCATTGTCAGTTAAGATTCCATTATTACTAGCATACTTTTGGAGACTGCGCAACACCTCAGACTCAAAGAAGTCCATCATGTAGCTTAATCGGAGGTCTTTGCAGGTTGAGCTCACGATGTATTAACCGGCGGCTTCACGAGCCACGGGAATCGAGAACTGCACATCGACCTGTCTTTAAGATGGTATTAGGCGCAATGAAAAATAAATCTCAAGTGGGACCGTTGTGATGTACTTGTAATCACTAAGAGGATTAATAGAAGATTCAGAGGTCCCTGAGTTTCGTTGTCCATTTAATTTATTTTGTATACAATATTATAGCTGGCACGTCTGCAGCATTTATTTATTCATTCACGCTCTAGGGCGACTCTCCCTAGGCGAGAGATGTCTTCCTTTCGGGACGAAACAATATCAAACAGTGCGGCAACAGACAAATCTACCTGATGATGAGCATTGAGATCTGGGTGGGGGCATTGTTAGAATTTTAGTGGGCTTGGCCCGCATAACAAATTATAATATTTCCTAAAAATCTCAAAGGCTCGTTCATATGTGCAACGAAGGAAAGGTGGAATCTTTAGTACGCACCCATGCTAGTGGAAGAGAAAGGGGAGAACTGCTTTTAAATATGAGAAGTCACTCCCCACTTCCTCAAGTCTAGTGTGAGGAGGAGAAAGAGAAGCCCACACGAGTGCTCTCGCCTCACTCGCCGGGGCGTAGGCAGGGCGGGGCGGGGGTGCGGGGGGGTGACTGGCGCAGGTGCACGGACACCTACGTGAATGGTCCGCCGAATTCTAGCTCCTTGCCTACGGACACGGTCCTTTGCAGTTTAGTTTTTGGTTTCTTGGACATTCAAGTTGCAGGGTCCTAAACGGTTACAAGTTTGAGTCTCCTAAAACGATTAATAATGATCGCGACACGGAGGTCGATTGAACAGATATATACGACAGCTATCGGCCACGCCAAAAAAAAAAAACGTGCTCTCGATCTCTTGAGCTAGAGTCCTGCCTCATTCGGCTTTTGCGTTGTCGTCGAGTCTTCTCCAGAATGTCGCTTTTGCTACCAGTGTCCGGGCGGAGCAGGTCTCTGAGAACCCTAATCTTTGTGATCTTGCACCGGGGAGTAGTTGAGGACAGATAAGATTTTTGTGAGAAGCGCTCGTCGTCGTGAATGCTCTCGTCTTCCAAAACGGGTGGTTTACCATCCAAGTCAGGCGGCGCTACTCCAGCGTATGCGTCGTCCAACTGCTCCGAGACTCTTCCTCACCACTCACCGACGACTCGGCAGCGGCACCGTTCCACCACCATCTCTTCCATCATTAGAAAGAAGGTACACTACGCGTGATCCAATGTCTTGGTTTATACAGTTCAATTCTATCTGGTTGACGAGCTATGCTTACACCAGATCTAATCTCTTTATTCATACGGGTCAATATATTCTGGTGTAACGAAGCTATGTTTACACTAAATCTAATGCTTTGTTCTTTACTGTTTAATTATAAGCCTGGACAAAAAGCTCGAAAACTTCATACCTCGCTAAACCTCGTTTTAATGGCTCGGCCGAGCTCGACTTATTTTATTAAGGAGTCAGCTTGTGTTTTATAACAAGCCAGCTCGATTATAACGAGCCAGCTCGAGCTGGCTCTGCGAGATGCCATCGGTTAGCTCGTACTAGGCCCAATAATTGGACAAGCCAACAAACTCCAAATTAGCTATCGTAAAATGTCAGGTGTCAACCATGTGGTTAGAGACATCATATTTATTCTTAAGAAGATTATAATCATACAAGGAAAATATATTTCTAATATGATAGATATTATTCGTTGTTAACTTGGGACTTTGAGAAATTATGTTTTATGATTTGCTCGCGAGCCCAAACGAGCCAGCTCCGCTGTATAACGAGCCGAGCCCGAGCTGCTCTTTCTAGCTCGTTAGTATAACGAGCCGAGTCGAGCCGCTTGCTAACGAGCCGAGCTTTGTATGTAAAAGCGAGCTGGATCGATATCCAGGCCTATTTAATCTAACTAGTGTAGGCTATGCTTACACCGTTGTCATGTTTGAGATCATGGTTATGACTTTTTTATCCTGCTAGTAAACATACAGACGAAATACTAGATCATCATTAGCATGATTTTATTATGGTTTTTAATTGGAAAATTGCCCTGTAATTCTTAACAATCCGAAAATCGAGTATAGGTTTCCAGAAATTATCAATGGGCTAGTTTTGTTGATGCACCAAAGCCAGAAATCTTTTTTGGGAGAGCACTTAGAGCGTGCAAGTCAAGGTCACTAATTGGCTGACGGCTATGAAATTGTTCTGGTGAGCGATGGTATGCCGAGGGAAATATCTAGGAAGAAGATCAGAGAAGATTCTAGGAAGCCAACAAATCTTTGTGGGAGCTGTTGCAGAATGTCCTTGCTTGATCATATATTTGAATAACTGCTGCCATATTAAAGACACAAAGACTTCGTGGGGGGATTATCTGATTGCTACCTTTGGTGCGTCGGATGTTGGCAAAGAGATGTACTCATGGAGACGATTCACGGACTACCAAACTTTGTTGCTGAACAAATATATAGTCGAGAAAGTCATGAGGTACAGCATCTGGTAGAGAGATTGAACACTTAAGTGTGTGTACCTATGAATTTGTGGGTGTGATTGTTGCCAAAGTTACCTCCTTCTTGGAGAGGAATTTCGCACAAGCATTCTTAAACACAGAGGACAGAAAATATTAGTTGAAAACCTGATTGCATCTCTTGATTGTTGAGGAAAAGACTGGGCTCTAAGATAACACTGGAAAAGGGGGGAAAACGAGAAAAAACGCTAGTGCTCGCTTCGTCCAGAGAAAAAAAAACCATGGCAAGAAGAAAGGAAAGTTTAAGTCTTTCAATGCAAAAACTACCACTCCTTTAGAAGAAAAAGACGAGTAAAGTGGAGTTGTCTGTTTTTTCACTTGTGGAGGTTGCGGCACTTTTTCAAGGAGCTGTCAGAGCGAGGCGGAACCGCAGAGGGAAAAAGAAGGGTGTTCTTTGTGTTAAACCGCGTGTGACTACTAGCGTGCTGATGATAGGTATGTAATTTTCCTACTGTACTATCAGTGTTTGACAATCACCAAGGTTGAGGTTGATACATATGTAATATTCACAGGTGTGCTGATAGCTCTCTGTGTTCTTCTTATCAGGGGCTACAAGGTTCTCTGTCCTAATTGGGAAGAATTGGGGCAAATGCTTCTATCTTTAGGTGTTTTTGTTGCACGGTTAGATCTGAAGTTTACTTCGGGGAAGATCGTTGCAGCTGAAGACCGTGTAAGCAGTCCCTACAAAACGCGCAACGAAACCTGTGTTAGCGTCTCTCTTCTTGTGAGAGATGGGTTTAAAGTAGTCTGAGGTCCAAATAAGGTGTTATGGTCTAAGCATGGACAATTTATTGGTAACGACTATGATGCGGAGGCTTGTTTCGCATAATCTTGAGGATTTTTGTAACCAAGTCAGTGAAGTCCATATTTGTGGCACAATTGATGATTAGTTCTAACTGTTTGGCACATTCTCATTATGTCATAGTTGAACTTGGATTGATTGTCACGTTTGGCTAGCTTGAGTTTAATTTCCAGATTTCACTATTGCCAAAGGTTCTAGTGTGCCATAGTTGTGTGCAATGCACGTGAAAGGGCCAAACCTCGAAAGTGAAAGCTCAGAAGGCTAGCAGAGGACGATGAACTTGGCAACCGTAGAACTCATACATTCTGATCTTTGTGAGATGAATGGTGTGTTGACAAAAGGTGGTGGAGGAAAAAAGAATTTCCTGACTCTAATATGATTGATGCAATTAGATTTTGTTTGTTACTTGTTTGAAACTCACAGATTGAAACACTAGTCTATCTAAGGCATGGTGGGGGGAGCTTTATTGACTGCAAGTCATGTCCTAAATACGAATTCCAAATAGAAATAAAGAGGATCAATCCATATGAGTATTGGGTTGGAAGGAAGGAAACCACACTTAGATATAATGCACATGGGGAGTTGTTTGGAGAAAGTTCAATGTTCCAATTTCTAGAAGCGTAAGATTGGGCCAAATACTGTGGGATTGCATCTTTCGTAGATATGCCACATCATACATTGCCTATAGATTTAGTAAGAAACTCTGAAGTCCTGTGATATGGCAGGTGGGAACAATTTTTGAATCTCATGATGATACATTCTGTGAGAACATTTTCCTATGAAGGCTAGTGTAGCAATGCTAAGTTTCCTTCTGAGTAAACTCCTGCCTTACTACACCTATCGAGTTCCGTTAAGTATTGAGCAACCCTTAACAAAGTCCTGGAGGAGGATGGATTAATGAAGTTCCTATGAGGAACAAGAGATTGAAAGATTGCAAACTTTTGGTGTGATTTCATGTGTACGTGTGGATGATTACTCTCACTTCTATTAGAGAAGAAGAATATGCATCTTCGATGCAGATGATGGAACGAAGTTTGTTCGTAGTGATGAATAGATTCTTTCTATTGGAAACACTGGGAGTTTGAGGGAGTTATCTGAGTTGCAGTGGGGTAAACCTGTTGGGTGTAAGTGGGTGTTCCAAGAAGAAGCTTAGACCTGCGATGGTAACTATTGACAAGTACAAGGCTTGGCTTGTGGCCAAGGGTTATCCCAAAAAGTTGAGGATTTCTATGATACTTATTCACCAGTTGCTAGATTAACCACTATTCGAGTATTAATTCCCAGGCGGCTCATTTGGTTGTTTCTCGTCTTCCAAATGGATGTGAAGAACAACTTTTCTTAATGGATAGTTGGATGATGAGGAGATTATATGGGATCAGCCCGATGGGTTGGTAGTAAAAAGGATGAAGAGCAAAAGTTGTAGTTATTGAAATCTTTGTATGGCTTGAACACAGCACCTAACATAGCATGAGAAGATTTTTGACACTACTTTACATTAGTGCAAGGCTTTGCTGTTAATTGAAGCTGATAGGTGTGTGTATATCGGACATTGCTGGGGGTCAATCTGTTATATTATCGTTATAGTTGATTGATATTCTTATTTTGGAACAAATATTGAATGCTATTAATGAGGTCAACGTCTTTTTGTCAAGAGTTTGACATGGAAAGATATGGGTGAAACTAATATATTCTGAAAAATGAAGATGATGAAGGATGTGAAGGGGGATTAAGTTATTGCAAATCTCACTATGTTGCAGAAGGTTCTTGAGTCGATTTGGATTATGATAGCAACTTCTCCAACATCTTTGATCTGAGTGTGACTTTGAGGAAAGAATAGTACAAGAGTGCCGAGATCAAGGAGGTACTATCAGCTCATGGTTTCACTAATGTATCTAGTTAGCGCAACCAGACAAGATATCTCATTGATATGAGCAAGTTGAGTAGGTACATGCCAACCCAGGTGATATCAGTAGCATTGCACTTGAAAGCGTTTGCGTTATCTCAAAGGTACCAAATGAGTTTTGGGAATTCACATTCTAGGGACTAGATGTGCTAGAGGATTAGGATGCAAACTGGATTCTGATAAATGATCAGAATCTCACACTAGTGGTATGTTTTTACCCTTGGAGGTGGTGCAGTGCATGGAGGGTATCGTAAACAAACTATTTTGACTTAAATCAACAATGGAAGCAGAACTTGCTGCTTTTGATACAGCTTCGCAGAAGCAAATGGCTACTGAGCTCTGGTCTGACTTACCGTGGATTAAAAACCAAAAAACCGGCTATCCTTTGTGCTGGATAATCAAACCCCCCCTCCTCCCCCAGGATCAACTTAAAGTGGATAGTGATAGGATAAGCAAAGTCAACAAGAACGGTAAAAGAAGTTTGAAGTCTGTTTTAAGAGTTAAGATGCGGACACAGGTGATTGATACGTGCCCGTCGGTTCTCGTCATTGTGATGAGTGATTGGCAAGAGGCTCCACGTGTGGAGAGTGGGCGACAGTCTCTTGGCTGTTGTTGAGTGCAGGTGTGGAGCCGGAGGCAATGGTCGAGGCGAGGTGAAGTCAAGTAGGACGTGCCGTGCCGATGGACTTGAGAGCTGTGAAGGGGGACGTGAGGCTTGAATGAGGAACCAGGAGGGCGGAGAATCAGTGCGTTACCTAGACGTGGCCATCGGCAAACAGGAGTAAAGGGATGTCGGGGGCCGGCAGCATTTCCGTCAAGTCAAAATAGAAGGTGATTGGGTCGTGGCACCTAGCGGAGGCTGGACACGGGGTTGCAGGGGGCAAGTGCCGGCGGTCGAGTCAGGGAGAAGGCGAAGGCGTCGTTGCTTGGCGGGGCTGGGACATGCGTCGACATCGTGTCGCAACGGGGCGTGAGGACCCACGCTCCGTTACGGTGCGAGTGGTGCGTAGAACCCGAAAAAACCACCGGCGACGGTTTTCAGGTTTGGGCCGCAAAAACTGGGCAGGGTCGGTTTTGCGTTTGGGCCTCAAACTCAGGTTAGGACGGTTTACTGGGTTTGGACTCAAAAACCGGGCGATGGTTCCGAGGTGGGAACGGGGGACACGTGGCGACATCGAGAAGCTTGCGTCGAGACGAAGCGTCTCATTGAGAAGGCTCATGGCCGTCGAATCGGCATGCATATTCAACGTATATGCCCAGAGTTGGACTAAAATGCACTCAGTTAGTTAGTTCGCTCTTGTATCCGTAGGGGTAGTTTGAGGCTAGAGAAATATCCCTAGACTATAAAGAAAGGATGGGACTCCCCTCCTCCACTAGTCACTGCAGTCAGGCTTTCATTTTCTCCTTGCTACGATTTCCCAGTCTGTAGTCTTACTTGAGTGTCTTGCAGTGACTTTCATCTATGTACTGCAAATCCAAGGAAAAGGTGGCAGTACCAACTGTCTCCTGTGGCTTCATCTGCCGAAGTTTCGATCTAGTGTGTTCAGTCCACAGATTTTCGGAGCTATTTTTGCGGGATTTTTGTCTTGTCCTTATGGAGCGTTTTGGTTTGTTCTTTTTGCGTTGAATTCTTGCTATGACAAGTGATGAAGCTATTCGTGATTGAATCGATCCATTCACTCGAGCACGGAGAGAAATCAACGATTTATTTTCGGGCCCACTTTTGGTGTTCTTATTGAAATTCCCAGAATTTGGGTCAATTCCAAGAAATATTATGGGGGGTGTAGGTCTTAGACATGCCATCGATCCTAAGTTTTTGTTTTGGGGATTTTTTTCGTGGTTGTTTGGTCGAGGTTTCATTTTTCTTGCTGCTACTCTTTCCTGCTCGAGTTCATTCTTCTGTTCTGTTGCGCTCGGGCTATGGAGCTTCGCGTTAGAGCAGGTACATAAGCCATGTAGCTTGGCTAATAGCTAAGACAATCAGCAAAATCTGATGCGGAAGAGAGAGAAAAGCGGGAGAGGAGCGAGAAAACGTGATGGGGACAAACTGATGCCGGCTCGTCACGAGCTTCAAGGCTCATGCGCCGAGGTTCCATTTTTTGCAGCAATGAGGAAGGGAGAGAGGGGATGATGGGGTGTGGTCCAGTCGGGGGGCCCAACATATTAAAAACTAGTTAGGAATCTGTGAAGGGTTTAGTTGTTGTAATCAAATCAGCTAAAAGTGGGTCTGTACATGACATGGGTTTGGCTATTAGACAAGTTTATTGGGCTTGCTCATAGGACCACTCCAGGTTGCCGATGCAACGGTGCAGACCGCCTTGGTGCGCTAAGTTCCCTGCACTGTAGCCTTTGCAGTCCCCGGCCGACCGAGCTCGGAAACCCATTGCATGCTTTCTTCTGTGGTCCGCCCTCTTTCTGTTTAGCTGCTATGTTCTGCTGTCATAAGTTTGTTTGCTCTCTGTTTGCTCTCTGCCACAGCAGCACAGCACACGATCTTCCCGCCTGAGGCCACGTTCAGGTGCAACAAGGTGACAAAGCCATCAAAGCAGCAAGAGCTGTTCGGTGCGACTGATTCCTGCTACAGTGCCGGATTACTGTAGCGATTTCAGGCCTGTTGATTTTCAGCTACAGCAATCTTGTTTCATGTGTAATTTGCGTTTAGGTATGATCCGCATTCTGTATTCCATCTTTTTTGCGTTGGCTTTTACCGTTCTTTGGATTTTATTAGGTACTCCCGTCAAACCAGTTGACTCGGGGATTTTAGATTCGGAAACTGCTTCTTACTTATAGGAATGACAGTATCTATTTTATGTCCGTAGGTTTCGGGGTGGCTTGTGCTTTGTGTTGTTACGGTGCCTGCTGGTTCTTAGGGAACTCCACCACTGTGGGTGTGGACATTCACAGTGTTTGCTTTGCACATGTTTCACGGTGATTTGGGACGTGGCCGAAATATTTCGTGAAAAAATTTACGGCTCCCATTCTCTCCCCTCATGCGCCGCCGTTTTTTTTGTCTCATTGGTATCGGAGCGGAGTCAACGATCTCTCTCTACGGTTTCTAGATCCTGTGAAGGCGACATGGAGCGTGGTTCAGGCAAGGCTCCGTTCTTTGGTGGAACAAATTACCCCTATTGGAAGATTCGGATGCGTGTTTATCTCAACGGCATCGATTCTTCCGTTTGGGAAATTTATGAAGACGCGAAGTACGAGATGCTTGCGGCTCGCGTGGGTCAGATCCATATTGACCGGCACAACACGAACGCCAAGGCCTGTAACGCGCTTTTAGCCAACATCTCCCTTCCAGAGTTTGAGCATGTTTCCGAGCTTAAGACTGCTCGAGAGATCTGGGTGAAGCTTCAGAGCTATCATGAGGGGACCGTTCAGGGTCAAGACCAACTCTTTGAGACCTACAAGCGGGAGTACAAGAACTCCACGCAGTTGGAGGGAGAGTCGCTTGATAGCATGTTCACACATTTTCAGACGATTGTGAACAAGATGTTGTCAACCGGGTCAACCTACCTTATGATGATCATGAGAGGGCACTCAAGTTGCTATATGCCCTTGATCGGAAGGTATGGGAGGTGAAGGTGTCGACTATCATTGAGTCACCAGGCTCACCATGGATGAGCTATTCAGCAAGCTCAAGTCCACCGAGATCGACCTGCAGACCCAGGCCAAGCTGAAGAACTCATCTTCGCACACCATGGCTTTGGTCTCGAGCAAGCATGGGTCGACTTCTTTCGCTAACACATCACTGTCATCTTTTGCTTTGTCTTCTTTGCTTTCAGTGACGAAGGAGCAGGTGGAGGTGTTAGGCGACGACTAGCTCGCACTCATCATCAGCCGGTTTTCATGGTTTCACAACAACCGCTTGAAATGCTGGCGTGGTGGTGCGAGGGACGGATGCTTCGGGTGTGGCGACCTCGACCACTTCGCCGCGAACTGCCCCAAGAAGGACAAGGTCTTCCCCGGCAAGAACAACCACTCTAGGCGCAAGGACAAGCGCGAGTACACCACCGGCAAGAAGAAGGTCAAGGGCAAGTTCGACAAGGAGGCCCTCAAGGAGAAGTGCTACAAGAAGGCCAAGGCGCAAGAACGTGCCTTCCTCGTGTCAATCAGCGACCTCCATGATGACTCCGACGATCGCACCACTCGCTCCAGCAACGATGAGTCTGAGAGGAAGACGGAGGACCGCTTCAATGGCCTGTGCTTCTTCAGCGACTCCACCCTCGGAGGCTTCTGCACCATGGCACTAGGTGAGGAGGTGAACGCCCTCGCGGAGGAGATTCCCGGTGATGACGACACCTCATCGGAGGTATCGACCTCTTCTACCATCGCCCGTCTCTCTGCTGTGCTTGAGTCTATAAACGCCACTTTGCTTAGCCAGGACAAGTTGCTTAGGTGCGCAGCTAGAGAGCGTAAGGAGTACAAGGAGAAGTTAGCTGTAGTGCTTAAGGATCTTGAGCTTGCACAGTCTGAGGTGCATGTCTCTAAGGAGGAGGAGTGTGAGGAGTGTGTGGTGCACATGACCAATGTTGACATCTCCTAGCGTCATCACTAGGAAAGGCCATCATCCCCGGCATCGGCCACTAGGAAATGCTTGTAACATTCCTTAGCGACATACACCGAGTATGTTGGGTCCTAGCGATGCTACCAAAAGATGTCAGTGTCAACCTCAGACGCAGTCGCTCTAGCTATACATCCGGTATCGGCGCTGAAGTGCGATGGCACTTCATATACCAGGACGTGTAACTTTAGCGACGACCTGAGAGGTTGGCCTAGTAAACCAATTCGTTTATAGACAGGGTCTACAAGCGCACAGGGTTACCGTTGTAGCATTTCACCGGGAGTATTACAGGTATCGTTATTTATATTTTACCACATGGAAAGCTAGATGCAAAGATTCAAGATATACTCATGACAAGAATATAATACTTGCATAATTGACCAATTAATCATAGTACGAGGATAAACAGTAGTTTGATAGTGGTGATCATCACATACACATCATAAGATAAGCAGAGCTTCTACGGGGATAGAAGAAAGAATAAAGAATAAAGAATAACCTATGGAGCATAAGATCCTAAACAAAGTTATGTTAATGAATTAAGTATACATGTCATGATCATGTTAACATTAACATTAGGCATTGGATGAATTAGGAGACCCGGGAACACTGGTCTGCCAGCAAGATACACCGGGCAATTTAGACTCCTACCCCCTAGCCGAACATGAGGGATTACAAGGGACGGACAGGGCTGTCACCACCTGCCGCCTACCACCTCAACCGTGGACTAATCCAGGCATTTACCCATCTCCATATACCCGAGAACCACTCTCGCGTCCATGACGAACACTTACACCTCCCCGATAAAGATGTAAGCGCACCCGAAGGCACGGTAAAACACCATCCAACACATAATCTTAAGTTAGCAAGATCTAAACATGATGAATGAAGAACCGTGCTCGTGTTCATGATGAACATAGGTCTAAAACTATGAACTAGTTCTAGAACGATGAACGATGAACCAGAACATAGCTCTAATTCAAGAACATAGCAGTGTTGATCATAAGAGAAAAAGAACAAGTATGAAAAGAGGAACTTAGTATTATTCATACCAAGTTGATCCTTACAACTTCTCCTCCTCTCTTGCAAGTAGCACTTGCTCCAACTACTAGAAGACTAACTAAAGGTAGAGAGATCCAAGTAAAATGTAAAATGTATGAGATGTGAGATGATTTGAGGAGAGCCCCTACCCCTAGTTTTATACTACAACATGGTCGGTTCAGTGGATCTAAAGTTGGAAACCTCAAGGAACCACCTCTGCATGCCGCCATGAAACTGACCTCCGAAGGTGGGCCTGAGGGGCGCCGGGGGCGCTGCGCCCGCACCATGGGTGCGGCCACTCCCCTGGCTCCACCTCTGGCCACCGCCTTCGCGTGGTGGGCTGTTGGCTAGGCCTGGATGTCTTCTATGTGGGTTGTTAGCCTAGATTCAGAGTTTGATGGGCTTCTTCCTTTATTTCTTGATTATATGCTTTGTCAAAAAGCGTATTCTTCTTGCCTTTTCCACTGTATTCTTTGTTAATGCCTGTAAAACAATAATTCTCCAATACAAGTGGAAATAGGTCAAGGTGATAACATATGTATGCAAGTATGTTATGTTTTGTCCTTGGTTGGCTTATAAAAGTTATCGGTAAGCACCGCCAACAACCAACTTTACCACCCTTTGCGGATACATGGGTATATGCCGAGTCTCGAGTGATGAGTGATTGTCAACGGGTTTGATGCGCATGTTCTTTGGCTTGTGTTGTGCAGGTGTCGAGCACGGAGACAGTGATCGAGGGCAAGGTGAAGGTCAAGTAGAGACGTGCCATGCCGACGGACCGGGAGCGGTGAAGGGCGGACATGAGGCTTGGACTGAGGGACCGGTGGCCTGAGGATCAGCTGTGGTGGCTGACAGCCTGGGACAACGACGAGCGAAGACTTGTGGGGCACGGTGTTGCTCGGGTCGAGGAGCTAGGGACACGTGTTGGTGGATGGGGTGCACGGGCGGTGCATCCCCTCTACAACGTCGGTTTGATGGTTGAGCCAGAGAAAAACCATCGGGAGGACGGTTTCCAGGTTTGGGCCACAAAACCTGAGTGCTGCGGGTTTGCCGAGTTTGGGCCACAAAACTTGGGCTGAGGACGGTTTCTAGGTTTGGGCCTCAAAACCTGGGCGCTGACGGGTTTCTGAGTTTGGGCCACAAAACTCAGGCGATGGACGGCTGGTTTCCCGGTTTGGGCCTCAAAACCGGGGGTTGGTCGTGAAGGCAGGTTTCCCAGTTTCGGCCACAAAACCGGGGGCGAGGTCCGTGAAAAGGACGAGCAGAGCGGTGGCGGCACGTGGCGGCAATCGATGAGGTTGCGTCGAGGCAACGCTACCAGTTGTGTGGGCGTGGCCGTCGGATCACCACCTACCACGAGTTGGTCCAGAATAACCTTAGGGTTTAGCTGGTTCGCTCTGTAAATAATTAGGGGTAGAGTGGGAATTAGAATTAGGATAAGTAGGGGGAGACACCCACCTCCCAAACTATCTCAGTCATTTGCTATTCTGCACTTAGGGTTTCCTGCTCTCTCAATCCCCTGCTGTAGCTACTGAGATCCGCAGAGAACCATACCTCTGTATACTTGAGATTTTGAGGAAGTGAGACCGTAATCTCACCATTGTAGCGTGTGGTAGCCACACGGTTGCAAATTAGTGGTTGTGATTCACGTTTTGGTGTTGTTCTTCGCGTGTTGCTTTTCTCCACGATTTTCCCGGTGATCGATCTCCTTACTCGTTGCGTCTTTTTCGATTCCGTTTGAACCAAGTTCTTCTAGATCGTGAGGCACTTCTTTCCACCAAAGGAATTCATCTCTAATCTCACGAGCTAGTAGATCGGTCGATTTTCGTTTCGAATCGAGTTTTGCTCCCTTTGCCTCGAATTCTTCCAATTCACCGATTTGGAGTTAGGTTTGAGCCATGATCTCTTTGGGATAGCTCACTAACCTCCTTGGAACTCCTCACACCAAGTCTAAGCCTTAGAGATTTTGATTCGGAGGAGATCAGGTTGAATCCACGGAAGAACAGTGTTGTTTCTGGGCATCGGACGCTTGAGTCGGGGGCATCGAACGCTGTGTTCATCACATCGGACGCATCTGATGCCACGTGTCATCTGACAGCATTTTTAAAGGAGCATCGGACGCTGACCATCGGAGCGTCCGTTGCAATCGGACGCGCCGGAGGTCGAGCATCAGACGCTAGGTTTTCACTGTAGAAGCGTCCGATATCTTTGCAGTAAGGTCCCAGTTCTGTCCATTTTGCATCGGACGCGTCCGGTGCTTACGCAACGGATGCTAGGCAGCGTCCGATGCAGGATCTTCTGCACGTTTTCGTCCGTTGTCGGTTTTGGTTTCCGGCTTTTGCGTTGGGTTTCTAGAGTTGAGCAGTGTCTCGCTGTGCTTCTCGGAGGCATGCACCCTACATCTACGGTCGTGGACATTATTCAAGCTCTAGGTTGGCTCTAGAGGTGATTCTTGGGACAGTGGCAACAAGTTTCTGAAAAGAAATTTTGAAGCTCCCATTCACTCCCCCCTCTGGTCGCTTTCTGGTAGCACTTCCGGTCCTTCAATTGGTATCGGAGCGGGTTAAGGATCTTCCACCTTAGCCAGTTCCAGATCCACAGAAGGTGACATGGATCGCGGCGTGGGCAAACCGCCGTTCTTTGATGGGACGAACTATGCGTATTGGAAGATACGCATGTCGACCTATCTTCAGAGTATGGGTTCTTCTGTTTGGGAGATTTGCAACAAGGCCGATTACGTGGTCCTGGCTGCTCGTGCTACTCAGCTGTAGATCAATGAGCATGATGCCAATAGCCGAGCCCGTAATGCACTTTTCTCCTATTTGAGCATGTCTGAGTTTGATCGCGTTTCTCATCTCCCCACGGCTCGTGAGATTTGAGCAACCCTCATGCGTTTCCATGAGGGAACCACTCAAGTCAAATCTTGCCTCTACGAGTCGCACACGGAGGAGTATGAGAACTTTAGACATATGCCTGGCGAGAGCATAGAAAGTTTATCCGCTCGCTTTCAGGTGATTGTCAACAGGATGAGGGCTAACAAGAAGCTATTGCCTTTCGACGATCATGAGAGAGCTTTGAAGCTTTTACATACTCTCGATCGGTCGGTGTGGGACTCCAAGGTTCAGGCGATCATCGAATCACCTAACTATGAGACCCTCACATGCGACGAGCTCTTCAGTAAGCTCAAGTCCAGTGAGATTGATGCCATGACGAGGGCTTCTTATGAAAATCCTTCTGGCCCGTCTATGGCTTTGCTTTCTGGCTCTTCTGCTAACCCCTCTGGAGGATTTGCACTTTCTTCTCTTCTTTCTGTCATAGAGGAGCAGCTGGAGTTCATGGGGGATGATGAGTTGGCTTTGCTTGCCAACCGGTTCTCGCTGTTTCACAACAACCGCATGAACCGTCACCGCGGAGGAGGACGCTCTGGATGCTTTGAGTGCGGCGATCCCGACCACTTCATCGCCAACTGTCCCAAGAAGAACAAGCAAGCATTTGGGAAGGGCGATCATGGGCACAAGTACGACTCTGGCAAGCTCAAGGAGAAGTACACCCCTCCCTAGCACAAGCGGAAGGGTGGCTTCAACAAGGAGTACATCAATAAGAAGTACTTGGAGAAGGCCTAGGCTGAGCAGTGTGCTTTCTTTGCCACGCTCAGCGATGTGGACGACTCGGATGACGACTCCACTGTCTCAAGCGATGACGAGTCCGAGAAGAAGAAGAGGATTGAGGACAAGCTGAATAGCCTCTGCTTCTTCGCCGACAATGAGGGCTTTTGCACCATGGCCCTCGGCAAGGAGGTCGACAGCCAGCTGGAGGAGTCTCCTCGGAACAACGACGACGACGACACCCTCTCAGGTATCTCAGACCCCCGACGAGCTTTCTGCTGAGGTCGAGAAACTTACTGCTGCCCTTCTTAGTCAAGATAAGCTGCTTAGGCGTGCTGCTAGAGAGCGGAAGGAGTTTAGGCAGAAGTGGGAGGATACGGTGAAGGAGCTTGAGTTTGCTAAGTCCACCGTTGTTGTTTCTGAGGAGGGTGAGTGTGAGATGTGCACCAAGCACATGACTGACCTTCTCACTTTGAGAGGTAAGTATGCTGCTTTGGTTGGAGAGGTGGATGAGCTTCGGGCTAGACCCGTGTGGTTGGGTGCGTGCAAGTCTTGTGCAGGCTTGCAGTCCGAGTTGGCAGAAAAGAATGCCAAGATTGAGTTTCTTGAGAAGGCCAGCTCAGGTAGCACTTGTGTGACTAGGTGTGTTCTATGTGAGGGTTTGGAGATGGAGATTGCAAATGTGAAGCATGACAAGATGAAAACCGAGGAGGAAAACACATACCTTCGGACCATCTGTCATGGGTGTCTTGTGGTGAGCCACAACTTGGATGTATGATTGCCCAGTTTAAGCATGTGCTGAGGTCCAGGTGTAGGTTTGTTCAGGGTGTTGAGGTTTCTTCTTTTGGGAAGATTGGAGAGTCGAGTGGTCTTAACCCGATGAGAAGCCCACCTCCACCACTACTCCCAAGTTACCAAGCTTCGACCAACAGAGATAGCCTTTTAAGCCTACACAACCAAGGATGGTAGTGTTTTCTGTTGAACCTCCTAGAGCTCCACCCAAGAAACAGACATGGGCTCCAAAACCAAACCACCTCAAGAACAAGCTAGACACCATGCCACCCATCCAAGAGGAGCTCATGCCACAGAAAGGCAAAGTGATCCATACCCACTACCGTGAGTACCAACAACCCCCTATGAGAGCGGTGAGGTACCATTGTGAGCACTGTGGGAGAGATGGTCACTTAAGGGAGTTTTGCTTTCGGCGCAAGAGAGAGGAAGGGAGATGAACAATGCGGACATGTACCATCCTTTCCATGATGTACATGTGCCGAATGTTCAGAGGAGAGCTGCTAGGTCTAGAGGTACAATGCCTCAAGGTCCGAGGCCTCAGGGAGGTGTTGCCCGACGGGGTCCTGACTTTGCAGGATACGGACCCCGTGGCGGTGGCTTTGTTGAGCGTTATCCCACCGCGTTTTGAGTATCGCGATGGACGCTCTTCCCTTAGCGGACCACATTTTCCTGTGCGTGGTGATCACTTTCCCCGTAGGCGTGCTAGGAATGGTTTTCTACTAATCGTTCTTTTGAGCAGCCGGCCCAACACTGGTATTCTTCATATTTCACTAACCCCAGTGT
>CM019828.1:9642183-9672236 GCA_009763385.1 Coix lacryma-jobi var. lacryma-jobi
GTATACAAGATTTTAAATCTGTAGGAGAGTTCAACCATGTTGTCCACAAAATCAGCTCCAAGCTGAAATTTTGTGAAAAGGAACCTAGTGATGTGGAGAAAATTGAGAACCGCTTCTACCATGCTTCCCGCTCACATGATCCTTCAACAACAATACCATCAAAGGGGGTTTACTATTTATTCTGAGTTGATTAAAACATTACTCCAGGCAGAAAGGCACAATGAGCTCCTCATATGGAACTCCAACCAGCGCCCTGTGGGTGCAAAGCCTTTGCCTGAAGTACATGCTACAGCTCAAAAGCAAACACAAAAGGATGTCACTAAAATGATAATCGTAAGACCTCTGGCAAGAACAAGCGAAAGAAACAGCGAAAGCCTCATGGTGCTAAGGGAAAGAACAATTCTAAGTCGAACAAAGACAAGTCCAGCACTTGTGAAAAATTGGTTGCTACAACCACCCGACTAAGAAATGTCGCACCGCAAAGCACTTAGTGGATCTGTACTTGAATTCCGTGGGACGTGGACGCTCCAATGACGGACGCTCCAACCAAGGTGGACAAAAGTTTGAAGCGCACTTCAACTACCAACCTGTGCCAATGCACAGGCACCAAGGAAGCTACATATCCGCCAGCGGAACCAAGCAACACCAAGTCTTCCCCACCGGGTGGCAACACAGATGACATAGACAACATGATCTTAGAATACACTTCTGAGGATCCATTTGGAGACTACTCTTAGGCTCCTAGTCTTTTGAGATATGTTTATTTCCATCATGCCCATGAGTTGTAATAATTGTTATGTGACATTCAACACTTTGATATTTTCGTTGTATTATGCACGTATATTCTATGTCTTAACATTCTATATTTATTTGTCGAGAATTTTTTATTTTATTTATTCTCCATTTAATATTAGATTGTACGGGAGTCAATTCGATGGATGAGGAATTATGCCTAGTGGACAGTGGCACCACTAACTCTATACTCAGGGAAATAAAATATTTTCAAACTCTTACAAAGATTAGAGGAATGTTTTAACAATCGCTGGACGCGATGCTGTAATAGTAGGCTCTGGATGGGCCACTATCACGCTCCTATGGGTACAACGATAAACAATCGAGGATGCACTCCTGTATCCTGATTCACTCGTACCCTGTTGAGTTATAGAGATTATCGGAAAAATGGGTTTCATATTGAGACTATCGCATGATGACAATAATGAGGAGTCCCTTCTCATTACAAAGCACAATGGATATAGCAAGACACACTTAGAAAAAATTCCCTCACCCTCGTCTAGATTGTACTATACATATATTAAACCGTACAACATGTTGCTATATAAAGTAATTTTCTAGAATGTCAATGCATTCCAAACTTGGCATGATCGCCTTGGCCATCCTGGTGTCGGGTATGATGAGGAAATTATAAAATATTTGTTGGTCATACTCTAAGTGATGCAAAATTCTCCAATTTTCGGATATTTACGTGCACCGCATGTGCTACGGGGAAATTAATTTTGAGGCCCTCTTACCTCAAAATCGAGCCCAAACCGCTAAAGTTCCTTGAACGCATTCAAGGAGACATATGTGGGCCCATCCAACCTATATCTGGATCGTTCAGGTATTTCATGGTTCTAATAGTCGCATCCACACGATGGTCTCATGTGTGCCTCTTTCTCCAACGGAACCATGCATTTGCTAAAATCATCACTCAAGTGTAATCAAACTTAGAGCGCAAACTCCTGAACATCAAATCAGTCAATTAGGATGGATAATGCCTACTGAATTTTCCCTCGCGCCCTTCAATGATTATTTTGAGGCACTCGGAATTTCAGTTCAGCACTCGTCCCATATGTCCATACTCAAAACGGGTTGGGCCGAATCTCTCATTAGAGAGAAAAACTTATGCAAGACACTATTACAGAATAGCAACAATCTAACAACCTCACTTGTTGGGGTACGCAGTCTTACACCGCTGCAGCACTTATATCTCTTGCGTGCCACTGCATATCATGCAACCTCCCCATTGCAACTAGTACATGGAAATCCTCCAAGCATTTCCATCTGCGGAAGTTCGTGTTGCGCCACTATCGTACCGATCTCCCACCCGCAGCCGCTACATCTATGGGCCCTCATCAGCACAAAAATTGGGGATCTATGTGGGATATCAATCTCGTCGATTATAAAATACCTAGAGCCCCTTAACAGGGGAGGAAATTAGGGATCTCATAATGCGCTGTAGATTATACTTCAATCCTGGCTCTGAATCTCTGATTCTCAGTAAAATCCCTGAGCCGCTATCTCACCCAAGGCGAGAACTCTTTTATTCTATCCACGGTACTCCGATTATACGTACTCTACGTGATCTGCTATTCTTCAATGAGGATCATTTCCCGGCATATGGTGTGTACTATGGAGAGAATTCAACAAATAGCCACAAGCACAGTTAGAATACCAAGAAACATATTAAAATTGTGAGATATTGGCCCAAGAAAAAATCCTCGAAGCTACAAGTGATCCACGTATCTCGAGAGAATAACTGAACTCTCTAAGATTGGAAGATATAAATAAATACTAAGTTACCAAAAAAGTTTTTATTAGAATAGTTGCACAGATTGCAAAATAACATGCAGATGCATTTATAGTTGAGTCATGATAAGGAGAGAGTGCATGAGGTTGTCCTACCAAGAATACACATCTCGGGAACTCTCTCCGCGCGCTCTTCTACGTGCAATTCTTTATCACTGTTCCAGCTCCCTCTTTGTCTAGGTAGAAAGGCTAGTCAGTAACACACTTCTCTTCTATCTCTCTAGCCATAGCTAGTGTGCTAATCTAACCAAATGGTGAAGTACTGTTATGTGAGGGCTCCCCGAACTGAGAACTTAGGGGTCCTATCTTATTTAGTGCTAGGGGAGGAAGCTATGGTGTTACTTATAGAGTGAAGGGAGCTCGGATTGTAGTAGTAGTTTTTAACTTATTTTAGTGGTTTTTGGGTTTTTTTAGTGGGCGGAGGAGGGTGCGCGCTTGCCACTAAACCCTTAGCGGCCCGCCACCCCATCTGTCGTCCATTTGCAACCGCGTTCTAAGCAGTGCTAAGATTCTAATCGAGACCTAGGACTTAACAGGATGATATCAGATAGATAATACTGGCGTACCACAAAATACTACCGTGCAAACTCCAGACAGTAAAGGAGAGGAGGTCAGAAGAGTACGGAGTATTATTCCACGGATTGCAGCTTCCAGCAAGCAAGTAAGCAAAAGGAAGAATAATCTTCTGACTCAGTTTTAAAAGCCAACTAAATCCCATGTGAACGGAACCCCAGTGGAGGATTCAACCTTCACATCCCAGCTCAACAGTGCACTCTATTTACTGATAGCTTGGGGACATCGGAATGCCCTTTGATGCAACCATTTTGGGAATGTAGTTGCGTCCGGAATAGGTACAACGGGAGGTGGTTTCCACTCATGGCAAGCCTCTGGGAGGAGGACCGCCTTCTGCTGTTCATACCGTTGTTGCAAGGCAAGCCAAAGAGCACGCGGGTCCTCTTCCAACAGATACTCAGATTTGAGATCTTGATGGATGTGGTTCCTTATGAGAAATAAGGCACTGTACTTGGTTGTATCAGTCAAGGCAGCTGCACCCTCCTGGGGAGCTGCAATTGCCTGATATATTCCGCGCAACGACAGACTCACTTTGAGATCCATCGCCCATGTTGGGAAATTGTGTCCATCGAGAGCGAGTACCTCAAACTCTCGATTGGCCATTGTTCCTACATGTGTTGTTGCCATAGATTTAATTAATTAATTAATTAAAAAAAACTTAGGCATGGTTGTAATAATTAAATACAAATGCGAATAGTATCAAGGTAAACTTGATTTAAAAAATGGGATTTTTCTCGATTATTGGAACAAGAGGTAGTCACCATGAAGGTGTAGACCTTATTTAGTTGTTTCACATCGAGGTGTAGTCCTTGTATGTTTACATTAAATTGGAAGTGCACTTTGAGGAATAAATCCCGCAGTAGTACGTGGCACTATCTTGTGATTGCCAATTTAATAGTAAACAAAAGGTGACACCGAATGAATCAATGTTCCATGAGAGACAAGATCGACCATAGCATTTGTATAAATACATGTTATTAGGGAATTGTAATGAACAAAACGCATTGAACAAGTACTAAAATTGTATTCATAATGCAAAATAAATATTTACAATGCGGTACATCAGGAATCTAAAACTGCGGTAACTAGATTAACTAAACTGATATAAATAAAGTAAGAAAATACTTTAAAAATTACTATAAAAAGTAATACAAGAACTGCAGTAAATAAAATAGAGATAACTACGTGGATGGGCTGAAATCATGGGGAAAACAGCCCAAAAACGCTACTTTTGGTCCACCTGGCCCAGGCTGAGGGCTCGCAGGCCCCAACCTGGGCCTGGGCCGGCCATTCAGCCCATGAGGGGGGGGGTGGGAGAGGCGCCCAATAAGAGTGGGCGGTTAGGGTTTGGAAACCCTAACCGCCTCCACCCTTCCCAGCCGCCGCCGCCACTTGGGCCGGCCGAGGCGGGCCGCGGGAGCGCACGGGGTCGTCGCCGCTCGGGATCGGCGCGAGGCCGCTCGGGGGCTGGCGAGGTGCGGGCCGGCGTGAGGCTGCTCGGGGGCCGGCGAGGCGCGGGGCCGCCTCCGCCTGACCGCCGCCAGCCGCCGAGGTTCGCGCGCGCAGCGCGGGACGCAGGCCGCCGCTCGGGCGCGCGGTGTCGGCCGCCGCCGCTCAGGCCCGGCGCGAGGCCGCCTCCGCCTGGCCGTCACCGGGCCGCCAGCCGCTGCCAGCGACCGCCCCCTCCCTCTCCCCCTCCCCCTCGTGGCGCTCAGGCCGGAGGAGCAGCGTCGCCATGAAGGAGGCGCCGAGCCGAAGGCCCATGGGGGACCGCGATCCAAGTGCGGATGAGTCGAGGAGGACGGTTTGCTGCTGTGGTGATGCGTGCCGGTGGAGGAGGTGGAGCAGCCAGCGCCGGATCGATGATTGGGCTCTGTGCCACCCTCTCCGCCGACGGCGTCGGAGTCGGGAGCGTCGCCGCCATGTCGCACAGCTGCGGCGGACCAGCAACAGCGCTTGAGGGAGCTGTTGACAACTCCGGCTCGGAGTCCAGCGACAAGCACGGGCCGAGGCCGTGCATTGGGCAGCATGGCGGAGCCGGTAGTGGTGATGCCGATCTGTCTGCCTCTGCCGGTGCTGGTGGTGCAGCTGATGCCGTCGGAGACGGAGTTGGTGCCGCGGGAGCCGGAGGTGGAACCGGTGCCGCTGGAGCCGGAGGTGGAACCGGTGCCGCCGAAGGTGTCGTGGAGGACGACGTCGAATGCCGCGACGGTGATGCGGCGATCACTACGTCGTTGCAGCGACGGCGGTGTCCGCCAAACCGATCTTGACGACGGTGTTCGCCGCGAAGGCGATCAACGGAGCGCTCACCAAGAACCTCGCGGAGGTCTTGGAGGAGCTCCCGCTGGATTCTGTTGTGAGCGAAGTTGATCCCCAGCGTATGGGCACGATGGTATGCCATCATGACCAACTGGAGAAGGAGGGAGGCACGGGGAACAAGGCGATTAGGCATTGTTACCTTAGAATCCCCTCGGCGATCTATCAACTGAGCTAGCGATTCCTTCCTCTCGGAAGAAAAGAGCGTGGAGTGAGGGTGCTAATAACGTGTTGCGAGTAGAAAACTTGCGAGTAATGTAAATGAGACAGGGGAATAGAGATGAACACTCAGGTGATTCTTTCATTAATCAAACGGTATTTATAATACAATGGGGTGGAAGTGGAAGGTGGAAGCCCCGGTTGATGAGTGGCACGATAGAGTCATGCCCACATTCCGTGGACATGGGATTGCCCGTGGAACCGGGGGAAGCTCGCACGACGGAGTCGTGCCCACATCCTACGGTGATAGCTCAGTAGAGAGCGTGCGTGGGATTCCCCGTGGGAACGGGGGAAAGACTCACACGACAGGGTCGTGCCCACGTTCTGTGGACGTGGGGTTCCCCGTGGGAAAGGGAAACACTACAAGAAATCTGGGCTTCTGTGACGATATGCAGATGACAAATCATATATCTGTCATTAATACATGCTATTTATGACGACTATTCACAGGATGACAACTGTCTATGACTAAAGTATGTCTTTGTCATAAACATCATCACAATATACTCTGCCTGTGCTCTATGACGACTGATCGATGATAATTGTTGATCATCATAAAATGTAAAACTATTATAATTTCTTTTAAAAATCTTATTATCATATGCGCTCCTATACCACAAATCTTATTAACCTATTATAATTAGTTTCATGTTGATTATGATAGCAGTAGTCCTCTAATTGACTAAATTATAGATTACATGGTTGTTTAGATCGTTTAATCACGTTTAACATGATTTTCTTTAAAACCATTTAGACGAGTTTAAACGATCCATCCATTTAATTCAGTCTTTAAAGCCTAAACAACACGGATGACCTCTGTTTACCAAGTAAACAATGTTTAAACAGATAAACATTTAATCACGTTTAACATGATTTTCTTTAGACCATTTAGACGAGTTTAAACGGGTTATCTGTTTAATTCACCGTTTAAAGCCAAAACAATACAGATGTCCTATGTTTACCGGTTAAACAATCTAAGCCTTCTAAATAAATTTTAACTCGGCCAATTAAAACCAAGCCTATTTTGGCCTAGCCCATTTAAGCACCCTGCACCCGCACGGCTCGCTAGGCCCGTGGTGGCTGCCAAAAATGTGTGAGCCGTTGATCGCGATGGACGACTGACAATGCCCCCACACAGATCAAAACTGCATTCGGTCGTAGCTCTCCAAACCCTAGTTCACATTCTCTCCTCCCCTTTCTCTCTCCTACCCGTAGCGGTGGACGCGCGAGCGGATTGAGGCAATGGTGGTGCACGCATCGCGGCGGAGGAAGGCGATGGCCCCGCGAGCTCTTCTCGCCAGAACTGCATGCGCTAAATGCCTGCGCGTGGCTCCAGCGAGCGGTGCTCGTTGGGGCCCTAAGATGGCCACTTGTGCACGCACGACGACGGCGGCTTGGTAGTGGGAACCTATGAGCCTCGCACAGGGTGGAACAACGCCGAGGCGATGCGGCGGACGGCAAGGGCACTCGGGATTAAGCCCCTAGATCTCGCTCACACACGCAACTAAGACGGTGGCCGCAGCTTCATCGTACATCATCGTTCATCACCACGACTCTAAGGTAGGCGTCCACGACTCTTATCTTTGATGGTTAGGGTCATGTCATAGAAATGTGGGGATTTAGCCATCTAGTGTTCCGTGATTTGGAGAATTTCTTAGGGGTTTTTTATCTGCTCAAATCCTCTCCTTGTACATGCTTGTACATCACGCGTCGCCGCTCCAGATCCTGCCAAGGTGGATGAGGACCGCTACAACATCGTCACTATGGAGAAGGACCGCATAGTGTCGTTCCAGCCAAGTATGGTGGAGAGCTTGGTTGATGGCTTCCTGCTCACTGTGCGTGTGATCTATTTGGAGGGGATTACGATGTGCGCGTCCATCGACACAGGGATGATTCGTAGGAAGTAGTGTGTCTCCTTGAGGGCTCCAGGTTAATTCTCGTTCCTAATATTTATTTATTTAGTTCTTTCCGTAAATCAAATGGCTTTCAAAGGCCAAATGAATGGTTCTGATTAGGTTTTGATAGATCTAGTCTGTTGAGCTACCGATTGAGTTAGAACGTTAATCATGTATTGAGTTGTTGATTCAATATGGTCTTGACTATTCGATGCAGTCTATGGTTGTTCATTGATACAGCTCAAGTTTATTGTCGCTTGTCAGACGAGTGTAGATACATAATATTTTTGCCATGTTGGTTCCTGTACTCTATGTACCCCGTGAGGCCTATATGCATACAAACACCACTCAAGCCAGTGTAATTCCTGATATATGCATACAAACAGATTCCGTAGTGTGCTTCATTAATAAAAATTATAATTGACTGGATTCACTTATTCAATTAACTACTGATGCTGAGACACAAGAGTTAGTGCTATGATTAATTAATTTATGACATTATAAGTGTTGCTGCTCTAATATAGTAATTATAGTGGATTAATTAGCATCTCCATTTTTGCTTGATGTATATGCATAAAAATTGAAATTGGAAACTTATCATCACTGCGGCTAGAGTGTGGTCAATTTTGATTGAAGATCCAACTATGCAAGTAGTTATGCCTCTAAGACTTCACTTATTCAGCTTATGTCTTCTCTGATCTATCAACCAAACTGACTCTTGTCATGATGGCTTGGTGTGTTTTTGTAGTGATGCAATTGATGACCATGAAGTTCAGGTTTTGAATGACAAGGGGTTGTGGGCTTATGGCCAAGTGAGACATCAGTTTGTCCATGTTTGTGTGCCTCAGGTAATTTTGTCTTACCCCAGTATTTCCCTCCTCTGTGCAGCAATAAACCTTGATGTCTTTTCTTTTTGCGGATTGTTCTATGTTGGTTTTGATTCGGTTTAGATATATACTATTGATTATGATGTAATGCCAATGAGATAGGAAGATGGAGACAGGGGTAGAATGTTTTCCCATTCTTCTCTGCTAATGAATTAATAGTGAATATTGTTTTGCTCTTGCATATAGAATCAATACCCTGGGTCCTATATACGTATGTATATGTGTTGTTCAATTTGAGTTAATGGTCTGGGGAAAATAAGAGTTGTTAGGTCCAGTAATTGAGATTCTAGGTAGTTCCTTGTATTTTTGACCATTTTTTGAGTTGCTATAAATACCTTGCTGCTAGTACCTCATCCATACACGGTACAACAGAGTTAGACGATAATATTTATTTTCTTATGTGTGCTGTTAATTAATGTGTTGTTTTTTACATGCAGCTCAGGAACTTGTGTTTGGTGCAATAACTTCATGCTAGCTGGCTGGAACTTGTTTGGTGCAAAAACTTGGTGCCAGTAGTTACCAGAGCCTCATTTGACAAATGTATTCTGGAATGGATAATGTATGAGCTGGAATATTATTTATTGCTGGACTATATTCTATTGTATGCGTTGTTTATTATAATTATGCAAAATGATTATGTGTTTTGTAGTATAATTATTTTACTGGGCCGGCTCATGATATGGGTTTTGATATGTAATGTTGGGCGGTCATGAAAAAAATAAAAGTTGATTTGTATTTGGGCTAAAGGAACATTTGGGCCAATTGGGCTGGTTGTCATTGAAATATGCAAATTGGTTGCCACGTCATCACAATGTCATCGACATGTTTGCCACATCGCTCGCCTTGTCATCTGCCATATTATTGTACACGTGTTTTCTGTTTAATATGTTATGACGAGTTTAGTCTTGTCATTGCATCAATGACAAGAGAACTATCGTCACTGTATCAATGACGATGTCCTCAGGTGGTCACAGAAGCCAGGTAGTGACCCACCTTCTGTGACGACAGTCATTTCATCACTGCAGGCAGACAGTGACAGGAAATAGACTGTTATCGTCATAATCTAATTGTCACAGAAGCCCAGTATTCTTGTAGTGAAAGCATCCCACGTAAAGGAAGACCCGGTAAGCCAGGAGTATCCTAGGATGAGGATGAGATCATCCATCTGAATTAGTTGTAACAATATGCATGCGCTCGTCGTATTGGACCTAATCAGCTGATAGACTATTATTTTTAGGGCCCCTAAGAATCTGAGGCCCTGTTCGATCGCACGGGTTGCACGCCCTCGTGCACGGCCCATGTGTTGAGGACTGCACTGACGGCGAAGATGCCACCACCGCCGAGCATGGACACCCTGCGGGTGATGTACCCGGCGAAGAGTTGTCGTCGTCGTCGATCAATCACGACATGAAAAAGAAATTGTCGCCAAACACACCAAAAGGGCCGGGAGCGCATCTAGCAACAATCAACACAACGTTATCTCTTCGTTGCCTTCCATGGTGCATGCGTGTCTTAATGGTAGAATGCCTGAGTGGTTCCGTGGTTGATGCTACTATATTATTATTCTTGGTTTTGTGGCTATGTTACTGAGTGGCAAGTAACTGAGCGCTTGAGTAAACTATATTTTCCTTGGCTAAGTGACCGGATGGCTAATTGGCAGGCTAGCTATCCTGCGGGTCGAGTGTCCATTAATAAACTCCATCCGTTCCGAATTATAAGTTGTTTTAACTTTTTTTAGTACATCTATTTTGCTATGTATCTAGATAATACATAGCAAAATAGATGTACCAAAAAAGTCAAAGTGACTTATAATTTAGATCGGAGGGAGTAATATCAATTTTGTATGCATAATACAATTGTATCTTGGGCTACTATATATATTATAGGATGGTAGTTGCTATAGTATGTCATTTCAGTAAAATTTTAGTTTTCTTATATCTTTATCTTT
The DNA here is from genome assembly GCA_009763385.1 of Coix lacryma-jobi var. lacryma-jobi. Lineage (NCBI taxonomy): Eukaryota > Viridiplantae > Streptophyta > Magnoliopsida > Poales > Poaceae > Coix > Coix lacryma-jobi. The sequence continues at coordinate 9,652,608 of CM019828.1, forward strand.
CCAAACAACATAATATAAACTCATGTACATAATATGCAAATTCGCATATCATACAATTACATGTATTAATTACAAGTTATACGTCTGTCAACATTGGTCGAGTATATAACATTATTAAAAAATAATCATGATGCCTCATTAATAAAATTTAAGAATGAAATTTTGCTTTAATTACTTTAAGTATCCAACAACCTTAAAAAGTTTTTATATATTTTTTAGAATAACAGGTTTCCCTGATTTATTATAGAAATAAAGTAACAACATTCAGGTCGTTGAGCGTTTTACAAATTACCTGCCAAACAGAAAGAGCCACAAGGCCAACACGTACGAGGACCCAAAGCACTCAGAACCAGCATAAACTGTAACCCTATTACTCAAAAAAAAGGTTAATCATAAACACGTGAAATGGCGCAATTTCTAGTGAAAACCTGACTATGCCCGACATCAATGGATGGTGTGTACTCGACGCGCTCTCTTTTTTATATGGATGGTGTGTGCGATGGTCCCTAAATCGATAACTGTGATAGGACTGCTCCCCATGATCATCATTAATCTACGAGGTGTGCTTTATCTTTCACTTTCAGTGATCCTATTTTCTTTAACTTATGTAATTTTTGTAAGGCATGTGTGGTTATTGTTTTTCTGATTCTTTTCAAATTGTGTTAGTATGAGTAGTGCAAGATTCATTTTGTGTGTATCACAAGCTGATCTAATATCCTCCAGACCTCAATATGAATCTGTGCCAACAAAGTTTAATTTTGTTGTTCAGGTGGTCGTTTCATCACATTGCAGTTTTGTTGAGCTAATATGTTAAATTGTGATTCACTCATATTCAAAGTCTTACTCAGTCAATATTTTTTATTGTTCAGCTCGTGCAAAACACTATCAAGGATATTGGATTATTTAGCAAGGGACACCTAACAAAATCAGCAATCTAAATCTTAGTTGTCCTATACATTTTTGGTGGGAGTTTCCAAATAAGAGCCAATGGGAATAAGCTTAACGCATGAGTGAAAGGAGTACCCCTGAATAGACCATTCCGCATACGGAATATGACACTACTACAGAAACATGCCTTTAGCCCCGGACGGCAAGGGCCTTTAGCCCCGGTTGCCGAGCCGGGACTACGCTTCCGGGACTAAAGGCCCCCCTTTAGTCCCGGCTCCGGCCACCGGGGCTAAAGCCCCCCAGCACCCTTTAGTCCCGGCTGGTATTACCAGCCGGGGCCAAAGGGTCCCCTGGTTTTTCCTTTTTATTTTCATTTCAGTTCTGTTTTCAGTTTTGTTTATTTATTTAATAGGTTTTCCAATATATATTCTTTGCTGCTAATATATATAATTTATATATATTAGCAGCATAACACAATAAGCTTATTGCATGCATATATAATTGAACTATAGAACTACATATATATATATATAAATATATGTACATAAAATTACAAGCAATATACATATAGAAGTTGTCCAAATATCTATCTACACAAGTTGTACTCCAAAGTTAGTACTGTAAACCTATTACAAGTTGTACTCCATCTAAAGATCTACAGGGCATACAAATGATCATCATTGTTTGGAATCAACGACTCGTTGGTATTATAGTAGAACTCGCCGTTTGGATTTATGAGTTGTTCCCGAAGAAATCCTGCTATTGTCTCTTGTATTGCTTTCAATTGGCCTTGTAGCATCACTTTTTGCTTCAACCAGTCAGTCTTCAATTGGAATTAAAGAAGATATTAGTCATATCTATATTATCAATATTAAGTCTATAAAAATGAAATGAAACATGTTACGTACTTTGATGATTTCTTCACGAATTCTATTTGATTCTATCATCATGTACTCACAAACATAGAATCCGCATAAGTTGGTGTCTTGTTTTTGTCTCAAAATCCACTGTAGAATGAAAAGATTCATCTCGTAATAAAGATATGATATATGACATGATATAATAAAGATACACGTACATTGACGAAGGTGTAAACTTACTAGTAGTCGTGGCTTTATTGTAAGTGAGGCCTTACACTGACTCATATGTTCTCGAGCAATGAATTTTTGCCAAACCCTAATCCGGCCAATGAAACATTAATAGTTGGATCATTATTTAATTAGTATACATATATACAAGCTTAGTCTATACTTTAAGCATGCAAGCTAGGGATCGAAAAATTACCTTTGGAGGATGTCTATCATATCTTGGTAATCTGCTTGCGGTTTGCTCAACGAGTCATAGATTAACACATTGCTTTGTTTGAGATCGATGACCATCAATATCCAGTGATAGCTGTTCATACACATGATTCATATATATATTATTAGGGTTAAGTAAAATAAAATGTGCACATACTTATTATTAACTATATATGTCTCACGCACTTAAAGTTGTATGGGAAGAGAATTCTTTCTCTATCTTTTTGGTTCACGAAGAACCTCATGAGATTTGTACACGACTCATCGCTCCAAGTCGCTGAAGGGTTTGGAGCCTTGAAAACAACATATGGATCAACAAACCCAACAGAATTGTCGTGTTTATCTCTGAGCTGAGTCATCTGATACCTGCAAAATATCGAGTCGATCCACAAGTATGTGTGTAAGAATACTACTATATACACATACTAGAGAGTTCAATGAAAACTATAAAAGAAACACTTACAAACAGTAGCAGCTAAGGAGCGATTTGTCCAGTGCATCCATATGACATAGCTGGTGTAATTCCTCCATCTGGACTAAGATTAGGTCATCGCCACGGAAGTAGTGATGGTTCCGAATTCGGAGAGAAATCCAATTGACATCACCGTCTTTAGAAGCCTCCATGCACCATTTGTTGATTGCAAACATCTGCGTACCAAGTACATGTAAGTGATTGGGGTTCATTAGACTCCTGCCCGGTGCAAAATTTCTCCTCCATTCATCAACTACTTCCGCTCGTGGAAACTCTAGCCCAGTAGCAATATTTTCAATGGTGTCATACGGGAGACCGCTGTCAATGAAAAAATCTTCAATGGAGTCCATCTCAGACAAAGTGGTCTCTCCAGATTTCCGCTGTACTCTGCCCATGTTTGAACCATACTGATTTTGCACAACTAACGGGGACAAAGGTCTTGATGTTTCCCCGAGCTGTGGAACACCCTTTCCCACTTTCTTCTTGCTGGATTGTTGTTCTTTTGCGGACTTCATAAGAGAGCGTTCGTAATCTGATTTTCGCGGAGCCTTTCGGGCTTCACGCATCTTGATACCATGTTGGTCCACCCTTTTCCTTAACTCCTGTGGGTTCAACAAGAGGTAAGGCTTCTCCGGGTTCCTCTTCGCTTTAGCAGCGGCCTCACATCCATCTAAAAAATTTCGCACATCTTTTTTCATCGTAATTTCTAACTCCTCATCAGTCTTTTCATAAGCTAATTTCTCTTGGGCTTTTTTTCTGATGCAGGAGCCTTCTTCTTTGGAGGTGGGGCCTTTGGTTCTGTGGCGGCAGACCGCTTCTTAGGGCCGCGCGGTGGAGGCGGCGGTGTTGGAGCCCGCGGTGGAGGTTGTGGCGTTGGAGCCCGCGGTGGAGGAGATGGTGGGCTCGGTGGCGGTGTTGGAGCTCGCGGTGGAGGTTGTGGCGTTGGAGCCCGCGGTGGAGGAGATGGTGGGGCCGGTGGCGGTGTTGGAGCCCGCGGTGGAGATCTTTGTGCAGGAGATGGGGTTGAAGCCGTGTCCTCCAACACATCGTCACCGCCCGCAACACTCTGATGCGCTGGGGAATTGTAACACCCGGTTTTCCGAAGAATACCAAGTGCCCACTATATGTGTGCCCAGGAAGTCCACAAGACACATATAGCAACAAATATGGAATTTCTCAAAGACAATGCTTTATTATATATTGAAACATAAATACAACAAGACTTACATCTAAATCAAAGTAGAGCGGAAACTACTCTTCGGGACTCCAAACTCCACAGGGACGGTTGACTGGGGGAACACTCGCCTAGAACTCTTGAAACATCTTCGGAACTGCTCACTTGATTCCACCATCTGGTACCCATCCGGGATTTTCATTGATTGTACGCAAAGCAAGGGTGAGCGCACCATACTCAACAAGTATAACATGAGGGACGCAAGGCTCAAAAGGCTAGACACGGCTGAACTGCGGTAAGCATTTTTAGTTAGTCATATTTTATTTATTAGACCTATGTCTCTAGGTTATGCTTAAGCTCCCATGATGAAAGTTAATTAAGTATCATCAAGATTATCATCATCCACATTATTCATAGAACTATCTCAAAAAGGATCCAGGCCGCTCATGACCGAGAGCACGGCTGATATATCAGTTTATAATTAACTCTGCAGAGTGTGTACAACTTTACCCACGAGTCGTGATTGCCCTTTTGCCCGAGGCGGCCAACCTCTTAACTCACTACCAAGGTAAGTCGGCAGGGATCACTACGAAGCCTTTCCCAAGTTGGTCTAACAAGTCGTAGCCGCTAAGGTTTCAGTCTCCCAAGAGTTATGAACAACCTCCCCACTAAGGTAACACCCCATCCTCCAAAGTAATTACCCTAGTGGGACCGGGCCATAACTACATGGTACCCCCTCTTGCCCTTTCGGTAAGCTACAGACGAGCTAGAACACTCAGAGTACTTAGCTAAGACCAGAGCCATGTAGTCCTCGTGGTTGTACTTTAAATCCTGGGTTGCCGCTTTAAGATTCAGAACCAACATTTGTTCCATAAGTCATTAATCAAGATTATCACTTTAATATTTAATATTTGCAAGCTAAGCAAAACTACCCATATGCACAACCCAAGGTAACAAGGAATTCAGGATAACAAAGTTCTAGGTAAAATCTCTAGGGTTCATCATATTAGACACATGCATATGAAAAGGTGATTAAAAGGTTGCTGGAAAACAAAGAAACTCATGTTACACTTGCCTTCCAAAAACTCATGTTGTTGGTCCCACCTCTTCAAAGGTCTTCTTCTTGATAACCCTGGACAGCTTGAAAACTAAACGAGTTCATCGGCACCACACAATCATCCAAACCAGTCATCACATGCAAACAAATAACATTTCTATTAGAACAGTACACCAAACAGTGCTAAAACAAGATAAAAAGCTTATAAAACTATTCTACGCATTTCTACGAACACGTGAGCGCAAGAATCACTCTAATCGGATTTAAAACGAGAAATTTATGTTGAAAACAAGGTTCAATGGCATTTTTGTAAATAAACCGAAGTTGTTTTTGAATTAAAACAAATAAAATCGCATTTTCTGCGCAACAGTGGATGGTGGGTTCTATTCTTGGAAAGCACAGGGGTCAAAACGAATAAAAACCAGGCCGATTAAAACTGCGGTGGACTGCGGGTTTATTTTCGAAAACGTTGGGGGCTTTTCTGCTAAACGACGCAGGCGTGGTCGGCTGACCAGGCCGCTTCGCTGACCTGGCTGCCACGCGTCGCGACGCCACTAGCTCGGTCCACCACGCGGGCTAGTGGATGTGCCGCGCTGGCGGTGTGGACTGAGTCTACGGCTGTGCCCGTGCACCGGTTATAAAACGAAAGGGTACCTTCTAATCTTGGTCACCCGATGGAAGATCGGCGGTTGGGAGGGACATTCGGGGAAATGGCCGGCGGCCGGAGCAGGTTTCCCCACTGCGGCGCGCCATGGAAGCTGGATAGAGCTCGCCGGCGAGCCTTCGGACCGGCGTTCTAGGCCATCCTGGGCTCAATCGAGACCACAGGAGTGGTCGCCGAGACATAGCGGACTCAAAGGTGGGGTCAGGTGGGGTTGGAGGTCACTAGAAGGGCGACGCCACACGGTGGCGCCATGGATGAGATTCGGGGCTCGGCGATTAAGGCGATACTGAGCCTTAAACTTGAAAAAGAAGGGATGGGAAGGGAGAGGGGCTTACCACAAGCGCCATAGAGGGGGTCTTGGCGACTGCAACGAGCTCAAAGGAGCTAGATGCTGCGACGGATTGGGAATTAGGGTTCGGGGTAAAGGATGGCTCGGCAGGAGCTACGACCTTGCTTTTATAGGGCCAGGGAGGGGCGGCGAGGGGTCATGGGTACTCCACCGGACTCGAATGGCGGCGTAGTGGCCATAATGGCCACTACCGAGCCGTTTCGGGAGAGGAGGGGCATGGAGGCGGCGGGCACCGAGTGGGCGCGAGGTAGGGGAAGAGGTTGGGGACGCTGACGTGCGGGCCCGGGGTGATAGTGTGGCTGACGGGCGGGGACGGCTTGTCAGCGAGAGCGGCGGGGAAGGCGGGTGCGGGCGCGCGGGGCGAGCGGCGAGAGCGACGCTGGGCCGCGGAGTTGGGCTGGCGCGAGGGAGCAGGCCGAGCGGGGCGTGGGCCAAGCCAGGCTAGGGAAGGAGAGAGGGCAGTGGGCTACTGTGCACCTTGGTTGGGCCAAGCCCAAGCGGAGAGAGCAAGGGCGTGCGCGGGGCCGACACGGCTGACCTGCGGGGTCGGCTGGACAGGTGGACACGGGTACGCTGGCAGGCGGGCCCCGGTTGCTAGTGGGAGCGGGCGAAGCGAGCGCGGGTGCCGTGCGGCGAGCGAGGCTGCGGGGCACTGGGCTGCTACTGGGCTTGCGCGCGCGAGTGAGAGGGAAAGGAGGCGGGCTGAGATCGGGCCGGTGTTTGCGCGCAGGAGAGGAAAAAGAAGGTGGGCTGGGGCGCCGGGACGGGCCAAGCCCAAGCGAGAGTGGTAGAGGAGGAGAAGGAAAACGCGGGCTGGCCAGCTGGGCCCCGTCTGTGCATTGGGCCAGAAGGGAAGGAGGAGGGAGGGAGATAGGGATTGGGCTGGCTTTTGCTGCTGGGCTGGATAGGAGAAAGGGAGAAAGAGGAGATTAGAAGAAAGACTTTTCTTTTTATTTTGAAAAGGATTTTGTTCAAATTCAAACTAGGTTTGAATTCAAACCACCCAACACTATTCCTACACTGATACAAAATATTATGCACCGGCATGAATGCAAAAAAATGTTTCTAAGCTCTAGGGTTTATTTTAAATATTTAAAAATTATTACTTGACCTAGGTTAAATGCCCATAAAATTAAACAAAAGCTCAAATTTATTACTAAAATTGGAAACTGAATTTTAGGGTGTCACAGGAATAATGACGAACTGGACTATAGTTCCTGCTACGCGAAACAACGAATGATGTGAGCATCCAACTAATATATACATATAGGAAGTTAGTGTAATAAAATTTGTTTCTCGTTCACGCGCACACTACCTGTGGTGAGGATCTTGATCAGTAGGAGGAGGTTGCGGCGGTGACACTCCAGGAATAATAATGAAGTGCTTGCGCCGAGCTAATAAATATCTTCTCCGCTTCACCTAAAGTCTTCTCCCCATCTCCCCCTTCGATTTCCAGTGCCACGCTGCCACAACCTGTCTCAACCCTATCCACCGAAATGCTGGCATATCCGGCTGGCACTGGTTGACCATGGATTCTTGGTGTTCTTGGGCGGTCGATAGGGTTTACAACACCGACAACCACCTTTTTCGTGGCATTTCCATCTGGAATGTGTAGCTCACAAGTAGTAAAAGGTTCTTTAACGTCATCCACGGGAAAGCATATCTTGGAGTCATCTTGAATGGTTGGTACTTCCGTGGAGGCGCAGCTGCTTTTCATCTGACCTGGGGGGCTAATGTTCGCTTGAGGATGTTGTGATGATGTACCTTGCCCAATCGTCATTTGACTAAGTGCCGCTTGCACTTGCCTTTTGATTTCCTCCTGCATCCATTCTTCACGAGATTTCTCACGCTCTTGTGTTTGAAGAACATACTCCTCCAACTTGAAGAGTCGCTCTGCCTCCTCGCCCTTCTTTCTTTGGCGGCTTCTGTAACTTTCTCGATCCGCTTCGAAGGAATGCAGCCACGAAACGGCCCCAAAGCCTCTCGTACGCCCACCGTGCTCAGGATTCTCCAGCGCGTACGTGAGTTCATCCTTCTCTCTGTTGGGCTTGAACTCGCCAGCCAACATCGCACTTCGTGCTTGAAATAGCCTCTGTGCTGCTCTTGAAATTTGCGGGTCCCAATCAAGCTCCCCGTCATTAGGGTTTATGGTTCCCCCATGAGCGTAGAACTAATTCCTGGACCGTTCACTCCAATTTCTTCTTATTGTCTCTGGGACTACCCCCTGGCAAGCATCTCCTGTTCCTGTCTCTCCCACTTTGGAAGGGCAGTCTTATAGCCACCTGATCCTAAATGATGGTGGTATTTCTTCTGAGCTGCATTTTGTTTGTTTCCTCTGACCCGGGCCTCACTCTCTTGTGATCTTTTGTACTGTACAAATTCATCCCAATCGGCCCTTATCTTGACATACGCCTTAGAGTTGAAATCTGGCGTCTCGTTATTCAGCACAAACTTGTGATACAATTTCTTCTTCCAGTCCTGAAAAAGTGTGGCCATCTTCTTCATTGTCCACTCCCGAATTCGCCTCAGCAGCTCCTCATCATCCGTGTCGAACGAGAAATGAGCTTGGATGTCATCCCATACTAGCTGCTTGTCAAGATTGGAGACATAACTGATCTCGGGAGCACTTCGCCTCTCTTTCCATTCATGGGCACTTATCGGAATCCGATCTCTCACAAGGAACCCACAGTGAAAGACATATTTCTGTGCATGGGGTCCTAGTGGTTGGCCTGTAGCCATATCGAATTCGGAGACTACATGACGGCCCTTCAACGGCCTCTTCGGCCCTCGTTTTGGTCTGCTCTGCCCCGTCGCAGACGTCGATCCAGAGGGCTACATATAGGTAAAGACACGAAGATGAAACCCTAATAAAAGTTGAGATAAAACCTAATCAAGTAATAAAGTAAATGTAAACCCTAACACGACATATTGTATATATATATACCTCGTCTGTATTGCCTTCTTCCATCTCAACTTGTTGTTCAGGGGGATTTTCATCATGCATGGTCATGTCTTCGTAATTCAATAAGTATTGACTCCCGTCATCGTCGCCGGCGATGATATTCATCATTTCCTCCTCCATGTTCTCATTTGGGTCGGCCATTTCTGCGAATATTAAAATATTAGGGGTTTAATTAGGGGTTAAGGGTTTAGGGTTTGGGTTCTCGGGGTTTAGGGTTTAGGGTTTCAGGGTTTAGGGGTTTAGGGTTTCGGGGTTTAGGGGTTCGGGGTTTAGGGGTTTGAGGGTTTAGGGTTAGGGTTTCAGGTTTTAGGGTTTCGGGGTTTAGGGTTTGAGGGTTTAGGGTTAGGGTTTCGGGTTTTACTGTTTCGGGGTTTAGGGGTTCGGGGTTTTGGGGTTTAGGTTTTCGGGGTTTAGGGGTTCGGGGTTTAGGGTTTCGGGGTTTAGGGTTTCAGGGTTTAGGGGTTCGAGGTTTCGGGGTTCAGCGTTTCGGGGTATAGGGGTTTGAGGGTTTAGGGTTAGGGTTTCGGGTTTTACGGTTTCGGGGTTTAGGGGTTCGGGGTTTCGGGGTTTACGGTCTCGGGGTTTAGGGGTTCAGGGTTTCAGGGTTTAGGGTTTAGGGTTTAGGGTTTAGGGTTTAGGGTTTTAGGGTTTAGGGTTTAGGGTTTAGGGTTTAGCGTTTTAGGGTTTAGGGTTTAGGGTTTAGGGTTGGGGACGCTAACTTGTGGGCCCGGGGTGACAGTGTGGCTGACGGGCGGGGATGGCTTGTCAGCGAGAGCGGCGGGGAAGGCGGGTGCGGGCGCGCGGGGCGAGCGGCGAGAGGGACGCTGGGCCGCGGAGTTGGGCTGGCGCGAGGGAGCAGGCCGAGCGGGGCGTGGGCCAAGCCAGGCTGGGGAAGGAGAGAGGGGAGTGGGCTACTGTGCACCTTGGTTGGGCCAAGCCCAAGCGGAGAGAGGAAGGGCGTGCGCGGGGCCGACACGGCTGACCTGTGGGGTCGGCTGGACAGGTGGACACGGGTACGCTGGCAGGCGGGCCCCGGTTGCTAGTGGGAGCGGGCGAAGCGAGCGCGGGTGCCGTGCGGCGAGCGAGGCCGCGGGTCACTGGGCTGCTGCTGGGCTTGCGCGCGCGAGTGAGAGGGAAAGGAGGCGGGCTGAGAGCGGGCCGGTGTTTGCGCGCAGGAGAGGAAAAAGAAGGTGGGCTGGGGCGCCGGGACGGGCCAAGCCCAAGCGAGAGTGGGAGAGGAGGAGAAGGAAAACGCGGGCTGGCCAGCTGGGCCCCGTCTGTGCACTGGGCCAGAAGGGAAGGAGGAGGGAGGGAGATAGGGATTGGGCTGGCTTTTGCTGCTGGGCTGGATAGGAGAAAGGGAGAAAGAGGAGATTAGAAGAAAGACTTTTCTTTTTATTTTGAAAAGGATTTTGTTCAAATTCAAACTAGGTTTGAATTCAAACCACCCAACACTATTCCTACACTCATACAAAATATTATGCACCGGCATGAATGCAACAAAAATGTTTCTAAGCTCTAGGGTTTATTTTAAATATTCGAACATTATTACTTGACCTAGGTTAAATGCCCATAAAATTAAACAAAAGCTCAAATTTATTACTAAAATTGGAAACTGAATTTTAGGGTGTCACAGGAATAATGACGAACTGGACTATAGTTCCTGCTTCGCAAAACAACGAATGATGTGAGCATCCAACTAATATATACATATAGGAAGTTAGTGTAATAAAATTTGTTTCTCGTTCACGCGCACACTACCTGTGGTGAGGATCTTGATCAGTAGGAGGAGGTTGCGGCAGTGACACTCCAGGAATAATAATGAAGTGCTTGCGCCGAGCAAATAAATATCTTCTCCGCTTCACCTAAAGTCTTCTCCCCATCTCCCCCTTCGATTTCCAGTGCCACGCTGCCACAACCTGTCTCAACCCTATCCACCGAAACGCTGGCATATCCGGCTGGCACTGGTTGACCATGGATTCTTGGTGTTCTTGGGCGGTCGATAGGGTTTACAACACCGACAACCACCTTTTTCGTGGCATTTCCATCTGGAATGTGTAGCTCACAAGTAGTAAAAGGTTCTTTAACGTCATCCACGGGAAAGCGTATCTTGGAGTCATCTTGAATGGTTGGTACTTCCGTGGAGGCGCAGCTGCTTTTCATCTGACCTGGGGGGCTAATGTTCGCTTGAGGATGTTGTGATGATGTACCTTGCCCAATCGTCATTTGACTAAGTGCCGCTTGCACTTGCCTTTTGATTTCCTCCTGCATCCATTCTTCACGAGATTTCTCACGCTCTTGTGTTTGAAGAACATACTCCTCCAACTTGAAGAGTCGCTCTGCCTCCTCGCCCTTCTTTCTTTGGCGGCTTCTGTAACTTTCTCGATCCGCTTCGAAGGAATGCAGCCACGAAACGGCCCCAAAGCCTCTCGTACGCCCACCGTGCTCAGGATTCTCCAGCGCGTACGTGAGTTCATCCTTCTCTCTGTTGGGCTTGAACTCGCCAGCCAACACCGCACTTCGTGCTTGAAATAGCCTCTGTGCTGCTCTTGAAATTTGCGGGTCCCAATCAAGCTCCCCGTCATTAGGGTTTATAGTTCCCCCATGAGCGTAGAACTAATTCCTGGACCGTTCACTCCAATTTCTTCTTATTGTCTCTGGGACTACCCCCTGGCAAGCATCTCCTGTTCCTGTCTCTCCCACTTTGGAAGGGCAGTCTTATAGCCACCTGATCCTAAATGATGGTGGTATTTCTTCTGAGCTGCATTTTGTTTGTTTCCTCTGACCCGGGCCTCACTCTCTTGTGATCTTTTGTACTGTACAAATTCATCCCAATCGGCCCTTATCTTGACATACGCCTTAGAGTTGAAATCTGGCGTCTCGTTATTCAGCACAAACTTGTGATACAATTTCTTCTTCCAGTCCTGAAAAAGTGTGGCCATCTTCTTCATTGTCCACTCCCGAATTCGCCTCAGCAGCTCCTCATCATCCGTGTCGAACGAGAAATGAGCTTGGATGTCATCCCAGACTAGCTGCTTGTCAAGATTGGAGACATAACTGATCTCGGGAGCACTTCGCCTCTCTTTCCATTCACGGGCACTTATCGGAATCCGATCTCTCACAAGGAACCCACAGTGAAAGACATATTTCTGTGCATGGGGTCCTAGTGGTTGGCCTGTAGCCATATCGAATTCGGAGACTACATGACGGCCCTTCAACGGCCTCTTCGGCCCTCGTTTTGGTCTGCTCTGCCCCGTCGCAGACGTCGATCCAGAGGGCTACATATAGGTAAAGACACGAAGATGAAACCCTAATAAAAGTTGAGATAAAACCTAATCAAGTAATAAAGTAAATGTAAACCCTAACACGACATATTGTATATATATACCTCGTCTGTATTGCCTTCTTCCATCTCAACTTGTTGTTCAGGGGGATTTTCATCATGCATGGTCATGTCTTCGTAATTCAATAAGTATTGACTCCCGTCATCGTCCCCGGCGATGATAATCATCATTTCCTCCTCCATGTTCTCATTTGGGTCGGCCATTTCTGTGAATATTAAAATATTAGGGGTTTAATTAGGGGTTAAGGGTTTAGGGTTTGGGGTCTCGGGGTTTAGGGTTTAGGGTTTCGGGGTTTAGGGTTTTAGGGTTTAGGGGTTTAGGGTTTCGGGGTTTAGGGGTTCAGGGTTTAGGGGTTTGAGGGTTTAGGGTTAGGGTTTCAGGTTTTAGGGTTTCGGGGTTTAGTGTTTGAGGGTTTAGGGTTAGGGTTTCGGGTTTTACGGTTTTGGGGTTTAGGGGTTCGGGGTTTCAGGGTTTAGGGTTTCGGGGTTTAGGGGTTCGGGGTTTCGGGGTTCGGGGTTTCGGGGTTTAGGGGTTCGGGGTTTCGGGGTTCAGCGTTTCGGGGTTTAGGGGTTTGAGGGTTTATGGTTAGGGTTTCGGGTTTTACGGTTTTGGGGTTTAGGGGTTCGGGGTTTAGGGTCTTGGGGTTTAGGGGTTCGGGGTTTGAGGGTTTAGGGTTTCGGGGTTTAGGGTTTAGGGGTTCGGGGTTTCGGGGTTTAGGGTTTCGGGGTTTAGGGGTTTGAGGGTTTAGGGTTAGGGTTTCGGGGTTTAGGGGTTCGGGGTTTCGGGGTTTAGGGGTTTGAGGGTTTACGGTTAGGGTTTCGAGTTTTAGGTGACTTGTAATCGCCAACATTAAAAATAACATATATTCGTAAAGAGGCAATTCAACATTAAAAATAACACGAAGAAGCATATCTGTCAAAATATTTCTAAGTGTAAATACATGTTTAAACATATCCAAGTGATTTTCTATGGCATTCCAACATGACACATAATTTTCTATGAACACATATTTCTAAGAGTAATAAATACATGTTTAAACATATCCTTGTCACGTGATTTACAGACCGTGGACGAGAACGACGACGGCGGATGACAGTGGACGGCGGCGAGGTCGGTGGAGCGGTCACCAGGACTACAGGTCGACACGGCCTGTCACTTTTATCTACATGTGTAAACATATATTTGTTAGGTTAAAAAAATATATATATGATTTTCCTTTTTCTATAAATATATCTATTCATATTCATTATCTGTATACTCCCTCTGTATCCTATTTAGAAGTCGTTTTGGAAAATATATATACACCACTTTACAACAAATATTTTTAAAGAAACAAGTGGTCAAAGTTATGCTACGAAGACCGTGTCGCTGTCCTAAACGACTTCTATTTGTGATACGTAGTATATCCATTTCTATAAAAAAAGAAATGAAAAGTTAAATAGAAAATAATATATATAGAAAAAGAAAAATTGATATATATATAGATAATAAATATATATATGTAGAAAAAGAAATGAATATAAATAGATATATATATTTATAGATAATGAATATGATCATATTCTCATATTCATTATCTATAAATATATATCTATTTATATTCATTTTATATATATCACTTTCTTTTTCTAAATATATATATTTATTTTCTATAAATATATATCAATTTTATTTTTTCTATATATATATTATTTTCTATTTAAATTTTCATTTCTTTTTTTTACACTCACTCTCACACTGCACACACACCGGCCATGCACACACACCACGCACACGCTGCACACACACGCACACCACGCACATCTGCTCGACGGCGGCGGAGGACGAGCTCGACGACGGCGCGGAGGTGCTCGACGGCGGCGAGGAGGCTCGACGACTGCTGCGAGGACGATTAGCCGGCGCAGACACACGACGGCGATGAGGACGAGGGCGAGGACAAGGGAGGCCGAGGGCGCGCCCAGCCGGCGTGGAGGGAGGCTCGACGGCGACGAGGACGGAGGCCGGCTCGGAGGTGCTCGACGGCGGCGAGGACGACGCCGTACGGCGCGGAGGGGAGAGGGAGGCCGAGGGCGTAGAGGGAGGCCGAGGGCGCAGCGCGGACGACGGCGGGGAGGCCGAGGGCGGCGCGGAGCTTGACGGCGAGGACACAGCGGGCGCGAGGGAGCGGCGCAAGGACGACGGCGATGGAGGCCGAGGGCGGTGCGGACGGAGGCGTCGGCGCAACTGCGTCGATCTGGGAAAGATTGGAGGGCACTGTGCCCTATATACCCGGGAGGGCCTTTAGTCCCGGGGCGTATTACGCACCGAGACTAAAGGGTCTTTAGTCCCGGTGCGTAATACGCCCCAGGACTAAAGGGTTGGACCTTTAGTCCCGGTCGGGACTTACACACCGGGACTAAAGGGGTCTTTAGTCCCAGTTGGTGCCACCGCCCGGGACTAAAGGGTCCTTTCCCGCCACAGTTTTGGGTTTTCAGTATTTTAGGTTTTGTATTAAGTTTTCACTATATAAATATGTTGTAATTCTTGTTAATTGCATAGTAAATTGAACAGTAGGCATAAAATTACTTAAAAATAACAGTTGTATATCCTTTAACCTTATTGTATAGTAGAAAATTTTGTAGCATGAATTATTTTATTTTTTTATAATAACGAATATAAATGTAAATAACCATTCATATTTGGTTAATGCAAAAATTTAATGTTCAATTTAAATTTAAAAAATTGTTGGCTTTCAATAGAAAATTTATTTTCATATCATTTGGACGTTAATCTTTTGTTTATAACCTAAAAAATCATTGCCCAATTTCGTTCTACGCGACAGATGCAGTAGTTTTTTATTTTTAAATTTAGTTTTTTTTAAATATATCTTAAATCTTTCTAATTGAACAGAAAATTAAATATTTGATATACTTTCTTTTAAAAATTAGTATGAGATTCTTTTTGCTTTAGTTTATTGAAGAAAATGTTAAATTTTAGTATCTTCTTATATGTATTTTGATGATTCACATCAAGAGAAGCACATAAATCAATGATCACTACTACTAAATATATATATAAATCCATTATCAAATAAAGGAAGTCTTAATTAATTAATTATTACATAATATCTTTACAACCCACTATTAAGCGGGCACAACTGCGAACCTCCTCTTGACATATGTCCCTTGGTTATGATCATTCCTTAACCATGGAGTTTCCTCATTGTTTAACAAAATGCTTGGGTCTTTGTTCACTTTGAATGGCGGAATTCGATCATCTCTTTCATAATCACCTGACATGTCTGACTTGTCCTCAATTCCGACAATGTTTCTTTTCCCTGAAAGAACTATATGGCGCTTTGACTCGTTGACGATCGAGTTGTTATCATTTTTCCCTCTTTTTGGTTTTGTAGACATGTCTTTCACATAGAACACTTGACTCACATCCGCGGCAAGGACAAATGGTTCATCTTTGTACCCAATATTGTTGAGGTCCACTGATGTCATCTCATACTCCTTGTCGACTGTTACCCCACCTCTGGTACCGGTCATCTTGACCCATTTACACCGGAACAAATGGACTTTAAAATTAGGTGCATAGTCTAGTTCCCATATGTCATGTATGCGGCCATAATATGTTTGTTTATTCCCATTTGGATCCGTGGCATCCATGCGTACACCACTATTTTGGTTGGTGCTCCTTGCGTCTTGGGCTACTGTGTAAAATGTATTCCCATTGATCTCGTACACTTTGTACGTGCCGATATGCCACGATGGTTGTCTGCCAACAAATAAAGCTGCTCATCTATGTTGTCATCACCCTGACATTGTTTTCGCAACCAATCGCCAAAGGTTTGCATGTGCTGACGTGTAATCCAAGATTCGCTCTTCCCGGGTCACTTGGATCGAAGGAAATCCTTATGTACCTCGATATATGGATCGACCAATGAGGAGTTCTGTAGAACTGTGTAGTGTGCTTTATCGAAGTAATCGTCTCCTGTACCGATATATGTTTTCTTCCCTAGTGTTCCCTTGCCACTGAGTCTGCCTTCGTGTCGCGATTCGGGAACGCCAATCGGGTCAAGGTCTGGAATAAAGTCCACACAAAACTCTATGACCTCCTCTGTTCCGTAGCCCAGGGCGATGCTTCCTTCAGGCCGAGAACGGTTATGAACATATTTTTTTAGGACACTCATGAACCTCTCGAATGGGAACATGGTGTGTAGGAACACAGGACCGAGAATAATGATCTCCTTGACCAGGTGAACTAGGAGGTGTGTCATGATATCAAAGAAGGATGGAGGGAACACCAACTCAAAGCTGACGAGACATTGAACGACATCATTCTGCAAAGTAGAAAGTTCCTCTGGATTGATTGCCTTTTGTGAAATTGAATTGAGGAATGCACATAGCTTCTCGGTGGCTAGACGTACATGTGGAGGTAGAATTCCTCTTAGAGCAAGAGGAAGCAATTGGGTCATAAGCACATGGCAGTCATGGGACTTCAAGTTTTGGAACTTCTTCTCTGGCACATTAATTATTCTCTTTATATTGGAGGAGAATCCAGATGGGACCTTGATGCTGTTAAGGCATTCAAACATGCTTTCCTTTTCTTCTCTGCTAAGAGTATAGCTAGCAGGGCTTAAGTACTGGCGCCCGCCATCTGTCTTCTCCGGATGCAAGTTGTCTCGTTCTTTCATGCGCTGCAAGTCCTGTCGTGCTTCAAGTGAATCCTTAGGCTTTCTGTAGACACCCATGAATCCAAGCAGGTTCACACA
Source organism: Coix lacryma-jobi var. lacryma-jobi (assembly GCA_009763385.1). Taxonomy (NCBI): domain Eukaryota; kingdom Viridiplantae; phylum Streptophyta; class Magnoliopsida; order Poales; family Poaceae; genus Coix; species Coix lacryma-jobi. The sequence goes on from CM019828.1 coordinate 9,669,575, forward strand.
AAGGTTCTTTGTCAGGTGCATCATGTCGATCGCATGGCGGACCTCTAGGACATGCCAGTAGGGTAGCTCCCAGAATATGGACTTCTTCTTCCACATGGGTGCGTGTCCCGAAGCGTCTTTGGGAACAGGTTCGCTGCCTCGTCCCTTTCCAAATACTACTTTCGTATCCTTCACCATTTCGAGTATATCATCTCCGGTTCGGTTACGAGGCTTGGTTTGGTGGTCTGCCTTACCTTTAAAATGTTTGCCTTTCTTTCTTACTGGGTGGCCCACAGGAAGAAACCGACGGTGCCCAACATACACGACCTTCCAACAGTTTTTCAAAAATAAACTATCAAGGTCTTCAAAACAGTGTGTGCATGCATTATATCCCTTGTTTGTCTGGCCTGAAAGATTACTTAGAGCTGACCAATCATTGATTGTTACGAACAATAATGCTCGCAGGTCAAAGTGTTCCTGTTTGTACTCATCCCACACGCGTATGCCTGGTTTGCTCCATAGAAGTAGAAGTTCCTCAACTAATGGCCTCAGGTAGACATCGATGTCGTTGCCAGGTTGCTTCGGCCCTTGGATGAGCAACGACATCATAATGAACTTCCGCTTCATGCATAACTACGGAGGAAGGTTGTAGATACATAGAGTAACTGGCCAAGTGCTATGAATACTGCTTTGCTCCCCAAAAGGATTAAAACCATCCGTACTTAAAGCGAACCTCAAGTTTCTAGCCTCATATGCAAACTCTGGGAATTCTCTGTCTATCGCTCTTCACTGGGATCCATCAGCTGGGTGCCTCAGCATATTGTGTACCTTACGGTCTTCTTTATGCCACCGCAACAACTTTGCATTGTCCTTATTTCTGAACAAACGTTTAAGCGTGGTATTATAGGAGCATACCACATAACCTTGGCAGGGATTTTCTTCCTGCTTGGACGTTCTTCACCCTCTACGTCGCCAGGATCATCTCGTCTTATCTTATACCGTGATGCTTCACATACCGGGCATGCATCCAAATTCTCGTATTCCTCCCCACGGTACAGGATGCAGTCATTAGGACATGCGTGTATCTGCTGGATTTCTAATCCCAAAGGGCAGACGACTTGTTTTGCTTCGTACGTAGTGGTGGACAATTCGTTCGCTTTCGGAAGCATCTTTTTCATTATCTTCAATAACTGCCCAAATGCCTTATCGGATGTACCATTCTTTGCCTTCCATTGCAGCAGTTCCAGCGTAGTACCTAGCTTTTTTTGGCCATCTTCAGCAGTGAGATATAGCAATTTCCTATGATCCTCTAGCATGCGCTCAAACTTGACCTTCTCCTTGTCACTTTCACATTCTCTTTGTGCATCACGAATGGCATCACCAAGAGCATCAACATCAGCTGTCACATCTTCTGTCGCTGCCGCATCTTCTTCACCATCTCCCCACACTACATTATCATCAAAGGCACCGTACTGAGCAATAATATCAGCGTGGGCCAATTCTTCTTCACCTTCTTCACCATCATCCATTACAAACCCCCTTTCTCCATGCTTCGTCCAACAAATATAGTTTGTTACGAAACCCGACTTCAACAAATGCGTATGAAGAGTCCTTGGGCATGAATATTCCTTCAAATTCTTACAGACGGCGCATGGGCAGCACATGAAACCATCCTGCTTGTTTGCCTCAGCCACACCTAAGAAATAGTGCACGCCAGCAATGAACTCTTTGGAGCGGTGATCGACATTATACGTCCAATTGCGTGACAACATCTGCATTAAATATTACAACCATGCACTTAGTAGTTTCTCATGTTATTGCACAACACTCATGACATCACATGATTGATTAATTCAACCAAGCTTGACTACAACGAAGACTATCGCAGCTAGCACTAAAAAAACTAAAAATAAAATGCACTTAAGCAACATAATTAGTTTGCGTCCGATCCCAACTAAAATAGACAGATCATTCGCTTCATCAGCATGGATGGGCTGCTGCCGCTGACTCACTGCCTCATCACCTTCAGCGGCAACCTCCTGTGCAACAGAATTTCGTACATGCTGAACGTACTCTTCCTCCCAGTACCAACCTTTACATCCGCCGGTGCCCTCCCACTGCAATTAGAACGAAGAATAAGAAATTTAAACAACATCATCAAGCAAAACCGATACGAATGAACCATATTAATCAAATGCGGGTAAATAATAACCCACCTCATGGTTCGGACACTTGTAGAATATACGACCCTTGTTGATTTCCTCTTTTTTCACTCTGTACTTCTTCACAATCTTTGCTTACACTCGCCGCAGCAATGAGAGAAAGATCCGACCGCAAACGCTTCGGATCCCGATGATGAGAGGCTGAGGACCCGGTCACGGTTGCCATCTACTATATCCATGCTCATTTTTTAAACTATTACATGCAAATTCCTATTTTTCTAACAATTATAAATAAAAAGACTAAATTTTTCTATTTGTTTAGATAATCAAAAATATGATAACAATACCAATTTCCAAATTATCTATCTCTATATTAGTGTTGCAAACTATTAGAAATTCCACATTTTCTAAAGAAAAAACTAAAAAGACACTAAAATTCAATATTACTCGTCTTGCATAAGTATGAAATATAGAATGGATACTACCTAGCAGTAGAAAACTATCAAGTGATTGTGATTGTG
>CM019828.1:9672736-9688094 GCA_009763385.1 Coix lacryma-jobi var. lacryma-jobi
CAACTACCATCCTATAATATATATAGTAGCCCAAGATACAATTGTATTATGCATACAAAATTGATATTACTCCCTCCGATCTAAATTATAAGTCACTTTGACTTTTTGGTACATCTATTTGCTATGTATTATATAGCAAAATAGATGTACTAAAAAAAGTTAAAACAACTTATAATTCGGAATGGATGGAGTTTATTAATGGACACTCGACCGCAGGATAGCTAGCCTGCCAATTAGCCATCCGGTCACTTAGCCAAGGAAAATATAATTTACTCAAGCCCTCAGTTACTTGCCACTCAGTAACATAGCCACAAAACCAAGAATAATAATATAGTAGCATCAACCACGGAACCACTCAGGCATTCTACCATTAAGACACGCATGCACCATGGAAGGCAACGAGAGATAACGTTGTGTTGATTGTTGCTAGATGCGCTCCCGGCCCTTTTGGTGTGTTTGGCGACAATTTCTTTTTCATGTCGTGATTGATCGACGACGACGACAACTCTTCGCCGGGTACATCACCCGCAGGGTGTCGCCATGCAGGCGGTGGGTGGCATCTTCGCGTCGGTGCGTCCTCAACACATGGCCGTGCACGTAGGGCGTGCAACCCGTGCGACGAAACAGGGCCTATAGATATTCTTAGGGGGCCTAAAATAATTAATAGGCTCATCAGTGATTAGGTCCATACGACGACGCGCATGCATATTTTAAACAGAATTCAGATTGGATGATCGTCATCCTCATCTAGGATACTCCTGGCTTACTACGGGTCTTCCTTTACGTGGGTATGCTTTCCCTTTCCCACGGGGAACCCACGTCCACAGAACGTGGGTACGACCCTGTCGTGTGAGTCTTTCCCCCGTTCCCACGGGGAATCCCACGCACGCTCTCTACTGAGCTATCACCGTAGGATGTGGGCACGACTCCGTCGTGCGAGCTTTCCCCGGTTCCACGGGCAATCCCACGTCCACGGAACGTGGGCACGACTCTATCGTGCGACTCATCAACCGGGGCTTCCACCTTCCACTTCCACCCCATTGTATTATAAATACCGTCTGATTAATGAAAGAATCACCTGAGTGTTCATCTCTATTCCCCTGTCTCATTTACATTACTCGCAAGTTTTCTACTCGCAAAATGTTATTAGGCACCCTCGCTCCACGCTCTTTTCTTCCGAGAGGAAGGAAATCGCTAGCTCAGTTGATAGATCGCCGAGGGGATTCTAAGGTAACAATGCCTAATCGCCTGTGTTCCCCGTGCCTCCCTCCTTCTCCAGTTGGTCATGATGGCATACCATCGTGCCCATACGCTGGGGATCAACTTCGCTCACAACAGAATCCAGCGGGAGCTCCTCCAAGACCTCCGCGAGGTTCTTGGTGAGCGCTCCGTTGATCGCCTTCGCGGCGAACACCGTCGTCGAGATCGGTTTGGCGGACACCGCCGTCGCTGCAACGACGTAGTGATCGCCGCATCACCGTCGCGGCATTCGACGTTGTCCTCCACGACACCTTCGGCGGGCACCGTTCCACCTCCGGCTCCAGCGGCAACCGGTTCCACCTCCGGCTCCCGCGGCACCAACTCCGTCTCCGACGGCATCAGCTGCACCACCAGCACCGGCAGAGGCAGACAGATCGGCATCACCCACTACCGGCTCCGCCATGCTGCCCAATGCACGGCCTCGGCCCTGTGCTTGTCGCTGGACTCCGAGCCGGAGTTGTCAACAGCTCCCTCAAGCGCTTGTTGCTGGTCCGCCGCAGCTGTGCGACATGGCGGCGGCGCTCCCGACTCTGACGCCATCGGCGGAGAGGGTGGCACAGAGCCCAATCATCGATCCGGCGCTGGCTGCTCCACCTCCTCCACCGGCACGCATCACCACAGCAGCAAACCGTCCTCCTCGACTCATCCGCACTTGGATCGCGGTCCCCCATGGGCCTTCGGCTCGGCGCCTCCTTCATGGCGACGCTGCTCCTCCGGCCTGAGCGCCACGAGGGGGAGGGGGGAGAGGGAGGGGGCGGTCGCGGCAGCGGCTGGCGGCCCGGTGACGGCCAGGCGGAGGCGGCCTCGCGCCGGGCCTGAGCGGCGGCGGCCGAACGCCGCGCGCCCGAGCGGCGGCCTGCGTCCCGCGCTGCGCGCGCGAACCTCGGCGGCTGGCGGCGGTCAGGCGGAGGCGGCCCCGCGCCTCGCCGGCCCCCGAGCAGCCTCACGCCGGCCCCGCGCCTCGCCAGCCCCCGAGCGGCCTCGCGCCGGTCCCGAGCGGCGACGACCCCGTGCGCTCCCGCGGCCTGGCCTCGGCCGGCCCCAAGTGGCGGCGGCGGGAAGGGTGGAGGCGGTTAGGGTTTCCAAACCCTAACCGCCCACTCTTATTGGGCGCCTCTCCCACCCCCCCCTCATGGGCTGAATGGCCGGCCCAGGCCCAGGTTGGGGCCTGCGAGCCCTCAGCCTGGGCCAGGTGGACCAAAAGTAGCGTTTTTGGGCTGTTTTCCCCATGATTTCAGCCCATCCACGTAGTTATCTCTATTTTATTTACTGCAGTTCTTGTATTACTTTTTATAGTAATTTTTAAAGTATTTTCTTACTTTATTTATATCAGTTTAGTTAATCTAATTACCGCAGTTTTAGATTCCTGATGTACCGCATTGTAAATATTTATTTTGCATTATGAATACAATTTTAGTACTTGTTCAATGCGTTTTGTTCATTACAATTCCCTAATAACATGTATTTATACAAATGCTATGGTCGATCTTGTCTCTCATGGAACATTGATTCATTCGGTGTCACCTTTTGTTTACTATTAAATTGGCAATCACAAGGTAGTGCCACGTACTACTGCGGGATTTATTCCTCAAAGTGCACTTCCAATTTAATGTAAACATACAAGGACTACACCTCGATGTGAAACAACTAAATAAGGTCTACACCTTCATGGTGACTACCTCTTGTTCCAATAATCGAGAAAAATCCCATTTTTTAAATCAAGTTTACCTTGATACTATTCGCATTTGTATTTAATTATTACAACCATGCCTAAGTTTTTTTTAATTAATTAATTAATTAAATCTATGGCAACAACACATGTAGGAACAATGGCCAATCGAGAGTTTGAGGTACTCGCTCTCGATGGACACAATTTCCCAACATGGGCGATGGATCTCAAAGTGAGTCTGTCGTTGCGCGGAATATATCAGGCAATTGCAGCTCCCCAGGAGAGTGCAGCTGCCTTGACTGATACAACCAAGTACAGTGCCTTATTTCTCATAAGGAACCACATCCATCAAGATCTCAAATCTGAGTATCTGTTGGAAGAGGACCCGCGTGCTCTTTGGCTTGCCTTGCAACAACGGTATGAACAGCAGAAGGCAGTCCTCCTCCCAGAGGCTTGCCATGAGTGGAACCACCTCCGTATACAAGATTTTAAATCTGTAGGAGAGTTCAACCATGCTGTCCACAAAATCAGCTCCAAGCTGAAATTTTGTGAAAAGGAACCTAGTGATGCGGAGAAAATTGAGAACCCTGTCTACCATGCTTCCCGCTCACATGATCCTTCAACAACAATACCATCAAAGGGGGTTTACTATTTATTCTGAGTTGATTAAAACATTACTCCAGGCAGAAAGGCACAATGAGCTCCTCATATGGAACTCCAACCAGCGCCCTGTGGGTGCAAAGCCTTTGCCTGAAGTACATGCTACAGCTCAAAAGCAAACACAAAAGGATGTCACTAAAAATGATAATCGTAAGACCTCTGGCAAGAACAAGCGAAAGAAACAGCGAAAGCCTCGTGGTGCTAAGGGAAAGAACAATTCTAAGTCGAACAAAGACAAGTCCAGCACTTGTGAAAAATGTGGTTGCTACAACCACCCGACTAAGAAATGTCGCACCCCAAAGCACTTAGTGGATCTGTACTTGAATTCCGTGGGACGTGGACGCTCCAATGACGGACGCTCCAACCAAGGTGGACAAAAGTTTGAAGCGTACTTCAACTACCAACCTGATGCCAATGCACAGGCAGCCCAAGGAAGCTACATATCCGCCCCAGCGGAACCAAGCAACACCAAGGCTCTTCCTCCACCGGGTGGCAACACAGATGACATAGACAACATGATCTTAGAATACACTTCTGAGGATCCATTTGGAGACTACTCTTAGGCTCCTAGTCTTTTGAGATATGTTTATTTCCATCATGCCCATGAGTTGTAATAATTGTTATGTGACATTCAACACTTTGATATTTTCGTTGTATTATGCACGCTTAATATCTATGTCATATTAATATTCTATATTTATTTGTCGAGAATTTTTATTTTATTTATTCTCCATTTAATATAGATTGTACGGGAGTCAATCCGATGGATGAGGAATTATGCCTAGTGGACAGTGGCACCACTAACTCTATACTCAGGGAAATAAAATATTTCCAAACTCTTACAAAGATTAGAGGAAATGTTTTAACAATCGCTGGACGCGATGCTGTAATAGTAGGCTCTGGATGGGCCACTATCACGCTCCCTATGGGTACAACGATAACAATCGAGGATGCACTCCTGTATCCTGATTCAACTCGTACCCTGTTGAGTTATAGAGATATCCGGAAAAATGGGTTTCATATTGAGACTCATGATGACAATAATGAGGAGTCCCTTCTCATTACAAAGCACAATGGATATAGCAAAGACACACTTGAAAAAATTCCCTCACCCTCGTCTAGATTGTACTATACATATATTAAACCCGTACAACATGTTGCATACAAAGTAATTTTCCAGAATGTCAATGCATTCCAAACTTGGCATGATCGCCTTGGCCATCCTGGTGTCGGGATGATGAGGAAAATTATAAATAATTCTGTTGGTCATACTCTAAGTGATGCAAAATTTCCCCAATCTTCGGATTTTACGTGCACCGCATGTGCTACGAGGAAATTAATTTTGAGGCCCTCTTACCTCAAAATTCGAGCCCAACCGCTAAAGTTCCTTGAACGCATTCAAGGAGACATATGTGGGCCCATCCAACCTATATCTGGATCGTTCAGGTATTTCATGGTTCTAATAGTCGCATCCACACGATGGTCTCATGTGTGCCTCCTTTCCACACGGAACCATGCATTTGCTAAAATCATCGCTCAAGTTATCAAACTTAGAGCGCAACATCCTGAACATCAAATCCAGTCAATTAGGATGGATAATGCCGCTGAATTTTCCTCTCGCGCCTTCAATGATTATTGTGAGGCACTCGGAATTCAAGTTCAGCACTCAGTCCCATATGTCCATACTCAAAACGGGTTGGCCGAATCTCTCATTAAGAGAGTAAAACTTATTGCAAGACCACTATTACAGAATAGCAATCTACCAACCTCATGTTGGGGTCACGCAGTCTTACACGCTGCAGACTTAATTCTCTTGCGTCCAACTGCATATCATGCAACCTCCCCATTGCAACTAGTACGTGGAAATCCTCCAAGCATTTCCCATCTGCAAAAGTTCGGTTGCGCCACATACGTACCGATCTCACCACCGCAGCGTACATCTATGGGCCCTCACAGAAAATTGGGGATCTATGTGGGATATCAATCTCTGTCGATCATAAAATACCTGGAGCCCCTTACAGGGGAGAAAATTAGGGATCTATGTGGGATATCAATCTCTGTCGATCATAAAATACCTGGAGCCCCTTACAGGGGATCTATTCACGGCCCGATACGCTGATTGTATCTTCAATGAGGATCATTTCCCGGCATTATGGGGAGAATTCAAAAACCACAAAGAATACCAGAAAATTAATTGGGATGCCACCGACATCTCAAACTCTGATCCACGTACTTCAGAGACTGAACTCCAAGTTCAGAAAATTATTAATTTGCAACACATTGCAAATAACATGCCAGATGCATTTACTGATTATAGGGTTGTTACAAAATCCTATAATCCCGCGAGAAATGTGCCGGAAAGAGTAGAGGTACCAACAAAAACTACTCAACTCCCAAGTAAGAGGGGGAGAAGTACGGCTATTTCCACGGATGCAGCTTCCAGCAAGCAAAGAAAAAGGAAGAATAAATCTTCTGACTCAGTAAATGCAACTCAACCCCATGTTGAGGAACACCCAGTGGAGGTTCAACCTTCACATCCCGCATCAACAGTGCACTCTATTACTGATGCTGGGACATCGGAATGCCCTGATGCAACCATTTTGGGAAATGATGTTGCGTCGGAAAGGGTACATGAAATTTCCATCAATTATCTCGAATCTGGAGAATCATATGACCGAAAGACTACAGTTGTCGACATTTATTTCTCTGCAATGATTGCAGAAATCCTCCAAAATGATCCAGATCCTAAGACCATGGTAGAGTGCAAAATGCGCTCGGACTAGAACCAATGGAAGGATGCAATCCAAGCAGAAATAACCTCGCTTTCTAAAAGGAAGGTATTCTCTCATGCAATACCTACACCTCCAAGAGTCTTCCCTGTGGGATTCAAATGGGTTTTCATCCGGAAACGGAATGAAAACAACGAGGTGGTGAGATACAAAGCGAGACTTGTAGCACAAGGGTTCACGCAGAGACCCGGCATTGATTACAATGAGACATATTCTCCAGTGATGAGTGGAATAACATTCCGATATCTAATATCTCTGGCAGTACAAAATCGTCTATCTATGCAGTTGATGGACGTAGTGACAGCATATCTTTATGGGTCACTCGATTCGGACATATACATGAAGGTTCCTGATGGAATCTCTATACCGAATCAAAACGCAAGTCGCAACATGTATTGTGTAAAACTCCAAAAGTCACTCTATGGCTTAAAACAGTCGGGAAGGATGTGGTACAACCGACTTAGTGAATACCTTGTGCAGAAGGGATACACTAACAATGATGATTGCCCATGTGTCTTTATCAAAAAGTCCCAAACGGGATTTTGCATTATATCTGTGTATGTTGATGATTTAAATATCATCGGCAACCAACAAGATATTGATGAAGCATGCAAACATCTTAAGATGGAGTATCTTGATGAAGCATGCAAACATCTTAAGATGGAGTTCGAGTTGTTCGATTTGGGTCATACCAAATTTTGCTTAGGCCTACAGCTTGAGCACCTTCCAACTGGAATTTTTGTGCATCAATCTGCCTATACCCAGAAAGTATTGGAGAGATTCAATATGGACAAATCATATCCCTCCAAAACTCCTATGGTTGTTCGGTCTTTAGAAATGAAGACTGACCAGTTTAGACCACAGGACAATGGAGAAGAAATTATGGGCCCTGAAGTTCCATATCTTAGTGCCATTGGAGCGCTCATGTATCTTGCAAATTGCACCAGGCCTGATATTGCATTTGCAGTGAACTTGCTAGCTCGACACAGCACTACTCCCACCAAACGACATTGGACTGGAGTAAAACATATCCTCAGATATGTAAATGGCACAAGAGATCTTGGACTCTTTTTCAAAAGGGACCAAAATTCGGATATGATTGGTTACACTGATGCTGGGTATCTATCCGATCCCCATAATGGCAGAGCACAAACAGGCTTTGTGTTCTTACACATTGGCACAGCTATCTCATGGAAGTCCTCCAAACAAACTTTGGTGACTACATCTACAAATCACTGTGAGATAGTTGCACTGTTTGAGGCCTCACGTGAGTGTGTTTGGCTTCACAGGATGATCAATCACATACAACAGTCTTGTGGTATTGGTGCTATCGATTCACCAACCATTATCTATGAAGATAATGCAGCTTGTGTTACACAGATGGAGACAGGGTACATCAAAAGCAATATCACCAAACATTTTTCTCCTAAGTTGTTCTATCCTCGTGAATTACAGCAGAACGGAGAAATTAAGATCTTGCATGCCAAATCATGCGATAACCTCGTTGATTTGTTCACTAAGTCCCTACCCGCTTCTCCATTCGAGAAATGTGTCAAAGGAATTGGTATGCGACGACTTAGAGACTTGCAAGGTTCAGGGGGAGAAATCTCCTAGATATTGTCCTGTCCACAACATCATATTGCACTCTTTTCTTTCTATGAGTTTTCCTCACAAGGTTTCTCTTAGAAAGTTTTTAATGAGACAATATTAACACAAGGATATGTCATATTTCTTGTTTTCCTCCACAGAGGTTTTTAAAGGAATATCAAAGACATATATTGTCATCTAGACTATACATGAGTTTTCTCCTGAAAAGGTTTTTCTCATAAGTTTACAAAGGGGCAATAATCATTATGTGCTATGTATTTCTCCTTATTTTCCCACCGGGTTTTAAAGGAGTTTTTAATAGCATATCTACCCGTATTTTTCCTCTTTTTGTCCTATAGGAATTTTTGGAGGAGTAATACTATTCATTGATCTCAAGGACGGATTCGATCAAGGGGGAGTGTTACAACTAATTCAGATGGATGATCTCATCCTCATCCTAGGATACTCCTGGCTTACCAGGTCTTCCTTTACGTGGGATGCTTTTCCTTTCCCACAGGAAACCCCACGTCCACAGAACGTGGGCACGATCATGTCATGTGAGTCTTTCCCCCGTTCCCACGGGGAATCCCACGCACGCTCTCTACTGAGCTATCACCGTAGGATGTGGGCACGACTCCGTCGTGCGAGCTTTCCCCGGTTCCACGGGGAATCCCACGTCCACGGAACGTGGGGCATGACTCTATCGTGCGACTCATCAACCGGGGCTTCCACCTTCCACTTCCACCCCCATTGTATTATAAATACCGTCTAATTAATGAAAGAATCACCTGAGTGTTCATCTCTATTCCTCCGTCTCATTTACATTACTCGCAAGTTTTCTACTCGCAACACATATGTCTCAAGTTTGCGTCATGCAGTTCATCGACCTCTACACATATATCCGTCCATCTGACTATATGGAGGCCCGCTCAACACATGGTAACTTGCCATCTTCGGTAGGCAGCCAGGCCAGGGAATCTAAAGTGAGCTGATTTGTCAGTAGTGCTAAACTGCCGGATGAGTTGATGAATGTAAATTTTGAGAGAACTTTCTTCGGTAACTGTGTCTTTCTCTTCTAATATTAAGGGGTGTTTGGTTCCCACCCCCTAGAGTTTAGCCACTAAAGTTTAGTGGAGGTGACTAGAGTTGTAGTGTTAAAAGTGACTTTAGTGGGGGTGTTTGGAACATTAGTGACTAAAAGTAACTAAACTTTAGGGGGTGGGAACCAAACACCCCTTTAGTATTGTTGGAATGATTTCTTTTGAGTAATTATCTTGTACTCTCTTCGTTCAAAATCATAAAGCGCTTTATTTTTTTCTAGTTTTAGTACATAGTTTTACTATACACTTAGATATACATTATATCTAGATACGTAGCTAAAACAATATATACTCTTAAAAAGCCAAAATGTCTTATATTCTCACTGGTGTGTGATATATATATTTTAGCATGTATATATATTTTTACAAATTTCTTTCTAAATACAAGGCCTATTTTAGAGTTTAGAACAGGACCTCGTATTTTGCCAGCACGGCCCTGTCAATACACATCCAAGAGTAGAGATCTTAGGTGGGTAGAAAATTTTTAAGTAACAGGTATTTTTCAATTCCTTCACTGTTTTATAGTATATAGATATAGGTTAGGTTACATTAAAATGCGTGCAAACTTTTTTGGATGGTCTACCGGAGCACTCATAATGGTGATTCTCAGCTCATCGTGAGATAAGTCAATAGAATATATGAAGTGCGCAAGCCTGAACTGGTTTCATACTGGGAAGCTGCTCACAAGCTTATGGAGAAATTTGAACATGTACAAGTTAATCATGTACCTAGAAGCAAGAATGCATCAGCAGACACACTTGCAAAATTAGCTTCATCCCTCTCGTTACCTGATGGAGAGGCAGAGATTAGGGTTGAGGAAAGATGGCTCTTACCTGCGGTGCTTGAACTTATTCCAGAGAATTATGGAGTAAATATTGTGTTGACCACAGACACCGATGATGGAGATTGGCGTAAACCATTTTTAGATTATTTTAAACATGGGACTTTGCCTAGCGATCCTGTAGCAAGGCGTCAGTTGCAGCGACGACTCCCTTCATATATATTTAAGGCTGGTGTGTTGTATCGGCGATCTTATGGACATGAACTGCCCCTTCGATGTCTATCTAGAAGTGAGGCTGACAAGGCTTTAGAGGAAGTGCATTCAGGAGTTTGTGGTGGCCATCAAAGCGGCCCAAGGATGTATCATAGTATTAAATTATCGGGAGCCTATTGGCCCGATATGATGGCTGATTGTATCAAGATAGCACGAGCATGCTATAATTGTCAAATACATGGAGATTTTAAACATCAACCACCAGCGCCCCTCCATCCCACTATACCTTCGTGGCCATGCTTGGGGCATTGACGTCATAGGCTCCATCGAGCCACCTTCTTCTAAAGGGCAAAAATTCATCCTGGCAGCCACAGATTATTTTTCTAGATGGGCTGAAGCTATTCCATTAAGAGAAGTCAAGGCTGATAATATAATTAATTTCCTTGAGCGTAATATCATATATCGCTTTGGAGTGCCCCATCGCATAACCTCAGATAACGGACCTGCTTTTAGATCACACAAAATCATCAGGTTTGCTGAAAAATACAAGATTCAGTGGAACTATTCAACAGGATACTATGCCCAAGCTAATGGATTGGCCGAGGCATTCAACAAAACGCTCGCAAACATTCTGAAGAAGACAGTCGCAAAACATAAGAGGGACTGGCATGACCGTCTCTATGAAGCATTATGGGCATATCGGGTTACTGTGCGCACACCAACACAGTCAACCCCTTATTCCCTTGTTTTGGCACTGAAGCTGTTCTACCTTTAGAAGTAGAGCTTCCTGCATTGCGAATCGCTGTTCATGAAGAACTTACACAAGATGAGCAAGTTCAACTTCGACTTCAAGAATTAGATGCGCTCGAAGAAGAACGCCTGGGGGCCTTACAGAATTTGCAATACTATAGACGTAATATGGTCACAGCCTATGACAAACTTGTGAAGCCTCGTGTGTTTAGAAAAGGCGATCTAGTGCTTGTCCTGAGGCGTCCTATAATTCTTACTGGTAAAAGCAAAGGGAAATTCGAACCCAAATGGGAGGGCCCCTTTGTAGTGGAACAAGTATATGATGGTGGCGCCTATCAACTTATTAACCAGGAGGGCGTTCGTCCAATGCCCCCTATCAATGGTCGATTCGTGAAGAAATATTTCGTGTAAAGGGTCTGGTTAACCTGTTTTTCCTCCCCTCGGATAATTTTTTAAAAAGGAAGGACTTTTTTTTTGCTTTCGTTACTTTTTGCATTCTCTTCTCAAATGTTTTCTTTTATTTATTTTCAAGGGTGTTATCCCACCCAACATCAACAAATGAGGCCCTTCTCTACGACACTTAGCTCATGACTTAGAGTATGGTGGCTTAGGAATTCACTGGTAGAAAGAAATGGATGGTTGCGGAATGGTCATATGTAACATGAGAATCAATGGTGCACGTTGCACACCAGTGAGCACATGCTACTTGTTTGTGGCTGAGGTGTGGAGCTGACCAGGTCTAAATTTGAAGTGACAAGCCACTACACACCCCATATCTCTTTGAAGCATAAACCTCATGCCACCGGGGAAGACTAGGAAAAAGAGCAAGAGAGGGCTACCTTCTCAACACAAGTTGCAGTTTGCTGTGAAGCTTCTTGCCACCCCGGCATGGTATAAACAAGGGTCCTAAAAAAAGAAAATTGTTGCCTGCGAGGTTTAGATCCACATAGTGTGGAAGGTGGGAGCTCAAAGGTTTGAAGAAAAAGATTCAAGTGTATCCTCAAAACTCCAAGTCGAGTGTTGAAGAAAAGAGACGAGTCAATAAAGTCTCAAAAAAAAATCCAAGTCAAGTGTCCAAGTAAAGGACAAGTCCATCAAGTGTGCCAAAAGGCCGCAAATAAATTACGACTCAGTCGGTGAAGACTCTTTGCACTAGAGAGTGACTACCTTCCACCACCCTCGCAAGAAAATTGAGGCAATTTCTCATATAGCCGATTACCCATCCAAATCATGACTCCACCTTTAGATATGGCAGCTTGAAGAGTATGGGGTTTCTAGTGTGCTTTAGCTGAGAAAATAGTCTAGGAGGTTTCCCTATCTTGGCAACAATCATGGGGACATGTGATTACTACACACAAGCACAAAAAAAATAGATAACTAAAATCACCACAACCATTCATTGACATCTGAAGGTTGGATCCCATGCAGCCATACTTCAGGTCATTTCATAGCTTATTAAACAAAGAACGAGCCTACATTTTTTTTCAAAAAAAATCACAAACAAGCTTTGTTGCTTCTCTTATTTTATAGCACCACATTTGTTGTAGCTTCTATGTTGCTACATCCTATTGGGAGCAGTGAAGTACTCCAGTGCGGTTCGTACGGATCTGTGAAACCCTTCAATCCTATTGGTCGGCACCGTGGCAGTTATACGGTCGCAATAGAATTGATAAAATTCCTTTGAATTGTGGTATGGATTTTCGCCGCTAATCAAAGAAGATTGCTATTGACTTCGTTGGCTGGCTCCGCGGTTAGCAAGGCGGTCGCAATGAAGACTAGCGATTGCAATAGCTTATGGCATGGTCGTTCGCCTAGCTGTTGAAACAATGACATGAGTGGCATGGACTTTCGCCACAAAGATTAGTAATTCTTCTGTAGCATGGACTTTCGCTACAACATAAGTTTACAGAATTGTGGTATGGTCATTCGCCACAATCACTTATCATATATCAGTAGCATGGACTTTCGCTACGTTACATTATTGCAGAATTGTGGTACGGGCATTCACCGCAATCACTTATAATATCTCGGTAGCATGGACTTTCGCTACTTATAATTGTTACAGAATTGTGGTACGGGCATTCACCGCAATCACTTATAATATCTCGGTAGCATGGACTTTCGCTACTTATAATTGTTACAGAATTGTGGTACGGTCATTCGCCGCGATTACTTATAATATCTCAGTAGCATGGATTTTCGCTACAACATAATCATGTTGAGTTGTGGCATGGTCATTCGCTGCAACATAACATATTTTATTTCTTGGCATGGATTTTGGCTGAGATTGGTAAACACAAGAACAGTTAGGGGCATCCGTCGTTACCCTCTCAGTACCGCTGTTTTGCTTTTTCTCTTTCCCTCCTGCAAGTGTTGGGGGCAGTTTTTCCCACAGGAGGAGACACATGTTTGGTGACAGATAAAAGAAAGTGATCAAACATTTTTTTTCTTCGAGCCTAGCAGGCTTTCCAGACTTTCTCTTGAAGCTGGATACTTGAGTCATGGTAATCCAATTGACCATTTATTTTCAAATGAGAAACGGTGATGATTAGTACGTCAACAGGTCATCCGTGTGTCACCAAGCTAAGCCCGCACTACTCCGTGTGCGCGCTTAACTTGGCGGGGGGCATTTGTAATATGATATTTCGTAACATTTTATGCGCGGCGTAATATTTGTGCTCGTCTATAAGCTTGCGTTACCTCGACTAATGCTTGCATATTAAGTGATGGATTTTATTCATGGTTGGGCCGGTTTGACGGTCATTACTACTCGGTCATAAAAAAAATACAAGTGCTTTGATTATTGATATCGAGGGAAATATGTTCGCACAAGATATATTTGGGAAATTTTTACGGTGACATGATCAGTGATATTGCCCCGTAAAGTAAGTTGTGTCGAGTAAACATATATGCCCAATCAGCACCCCGGGTCTACCAATAATTTATTTTTGTCCATATGACTCGACAGAATTGCAGGTCAATATTGACGATCTACGGTTTAAAAATATTTAATCTAGTGATCGCCAATATTCATGTTTAATAATTTTGGTACAAAATATTATTTATTTTGATATACACGTGGGATATTGATTATGTCAAACGTCGCTGGATTTATGTTACAATAAAAGGGTATATGTGAAGAACATAATTGTGCATTTATCCGGACATGAGGATAGATATTTATTCACTCCGTTAAAATAATAAGGAGATGAGAAACGGTATATACGTGTATACAAGCTACGAAGATACGATGTGCTATGCTGCCAGCCTGCTGTGTATAGGAGCCGTAATTAGCACATGAAGATTATTTCCCTAGTATTTGGCCCACCGGTCAGCTAGAAGGGTACGGGTGCTCATCCAATTTTTTTCCCCAAAATCACCATCGAAGAAAAGGGGCGCACGTTCTACGGCCACGGAGGGGAAGCAGCCGGAAGCCTCGGCCACGAGCCTAGGATGGCGGAGCGGCACTTGACTCAGCGCCCACGCCTCCACGCTCGGTGCTCGTCCACCGCTCAACCTCCCGGCCTTCGCTATAAAGGCAAGGGGTCTCTCTTGGCGGGAGGACCGGACTCCATCGCCAACATCGCCGCCAGGCTGCTGCTCACACAGGCTCTCGCCGCCGCCCGTTCCATCGCTGTTGCAGGCGCCGCCCGTCTCCACGCCCGTGCAGACGCAGTCCGCTCCGCCGCGCGACCAACCACCGCCGCCGCCACCGTCGCCCGACGCAGCTCCGCATCGAGGGAGATCGACATCGCGCGCTGTGCCGGAGATCAATCACACCATGGCTGCATCGAATGGTGAGAATCCCTGTTATTGGGTACCTTGTTGATCAGTTGGTGATAGAGGTGAAGCCAGAGAGAGAGATGATGGTAGCATGACTACGTGAGGTCTGAGTACGTTGTTTTAGCAGCAGTAAGAGAAAGAGTTGGTTGTGATTAGTGCGGGTGTGGGGAAAAAGATTTAGATTCAGAGAAGGTTGGGCGGTTGAAGGGCATGTGTCTATTGCAAATTAGTAATGTAAACAGAATTCAACTCACTCTCGTTTGTGTTAGTGGAATTAGATAGAAGTGAAGAAAGGCTCCTGTAGAGGTGTTATTCTTGGTTGAAGCTGTAGTTGATGATTCAAATCAAATTAGCAAGTAGCAGTTCATAGAAGTGGCAGATTAAGGAGGGCAGTAGTATAGTGCAATTGATATTTATGTTCAGAGGGTCAGGTTGAAACAACCTGTGTGCCAAGTAATGAGCATAGATTAAAAAGCAATATCATGAGGAGTGAAGAGATTGCAGGCCCATTGATCGAAGTGATAGAGCAGTGGAGATTTTATCCCTTAGTAGAATCAGATTCAGTAAGGAGAAAGGGAGTCTGAATTTTGGTGGTGAGTAGAAGTGTGTTCAGTTACAGTTGGAAGTGAGAGAGATATAGAGATTAGTGGAAGGGAAAGTATGAAGAATGCAGCAAGTAATCAAGGCAGTGATAGCAGACTTGTGTGTTCGTCAAAAGTAGGCAAAGTCAGAATTTCATGAGAAAGCAGAGGTGTTGTACTGCATT
>CM019828.1:9688594-9708664 GCA_009763385.1 Coix lacryma-jobi var. lacryma-jobi
GAGCAGTTGTCGGAACTCGGGGTAGCCTCGGGGACAGGTTCGTCGGCGGCTGCCTCGATCTTGACTCCTTCTTCGGTGACTATACGAATGCAATGATGCATGCACATGAGTATGCTAGCATGAACGATGCAAAACAGGGCATACAACATGAACCCTAATCACTCTTTCTATTTTCCTTAATTATTTAAAAAGGTCATTTTATGAAGTTGCTCCAAAAATTACCAAATTAATCACATAAGTTCATTATGGTGTAGATAGATGGCAAAACAAATTTCATAATTTTTGGAGGTCATTAAGGTGCTCAAATAATTCCAGACATTAATTAACAAAAGGCACTATTTAACAATTAAAGATAAATGCTCAAAAATCAACTTGTTCTAAAAGACTTCAAAATTTCACCAGAGACTAAACATGGCATAGGAAGCTCACAAAAATTTATCTCATGATTTTTGGAGTTATAAATAATTTTCTAAAAAATCCAAAACTATCCATTTATTAATTAAAAGAGGGATTTTACATTTTTAAATTCTTGCAGAAAAGTCAAGTTTCATATTTTTATAAAATACTACACAGTGCAAGGAGCATACCATAATTTTATCAGGATTTAAGGAACAACAGATTAATTCACACAAAAAAGAGAAAACAGAACACTATTCACAACTCTTAGAAAAAGAAAAGAGCACTGTGCTCCTTCTATGCAGGGCTCGGCGAATCGCGGGGCTCGGGCGAATCGCGCGGGACTCGGGCGAATCGCGCGGGGCTCGGGCGGAATGGGCTCGGTCGAGACGGAAGCGACTGCTTCGTCCGAGGCCTGGCCTGGAGGCTCGGGCGAGGCGGAGAGCATGCGCTCGCCGAGGCTTGGCTCGGGCGAAGCGGACTCGGGCGAGACGGAAGGCTCGGGCGAGACGGAAAAGCAAGCGTCCGTCCGAGGCCTGACTGGGAGGCTCGGGCGAAACGGAGTGGAAGCAGAGACCGGAGGCTTCGGGTGCTTACCACGGGTCGGAGGCAGGGCTCGAGGGTGTGGCTCGACACGTGCTCGAGGGTGAGGCTCGAGGAAGGAGGCTCGACACGTTCTCGAGGGTGAGGCTCGAGGAAGGAGGCTCGACACGTTCTCGAGGGTGAGGCTCGAGGAAGGAGGCTCGACACGTTCTCGAGGGTGAGGCTCGAGGAAGGAGACGGCCGCGGCGGCACTCCGGCGATCCGGCGATCCTGCGCAACACACGAGACCGCAAGGGCCTGGTTAGAGTCGCGC
The DNA here is from genome assembly GCA_009763385.1 of Coix lacryma-jobi var. lacryma-jobi. Taxonomy (NCBI): domain Eukaryota; kingdom Viridiplantae; phylum Streptophyta; class Magnoliopsida; order Poales; family Poaceae; genus Coix; species Coix lacryma-jobi. The sequence goes on from CM019828.1 coordinate 9,689,847, forward strand.
GGAGCCAAGGAAGCTGACATAGGGGTCAGGGGAAGATGATCGTGGCCGGAGAGGGAGTATTTGACGAACCCGAGTTCACCGGTGTTCCGTCGGAGTTTGGGAAGATGGGGTTACGCCGGGCGATTGGAGGCGGGGGAGGTGAAATTGAGGGGTGGAAAAGCTTCACGAGCTCAAGGCGGAGCTTTCGGGCTAGGAGGTTGAGCGGCGGGAGCTTCGGAGTGGTCTGGCCACGGCGGCGGGGTCGAGTGCGGAGCTCCGGCTCCGGCGGGCCTTTTATAGCCGCGGCCAGGGGGCGGTAGAGAGCAAGGGATGGTGTGGATGAGCTCGGACGAGGCGTGCGCACTCGATTGCGAGCCGGCGGGAAGGACGGCGTGCGCGCAGGGCCTGGGCGAAGGTTCGCCGGTGACGGCCACGCGGCGGCGACGCCCTGGGCACTGTAGGGGACGGGGCGGAGGTCAACTGGCGCGCGTGCGGGGGCGGCATGATGGCGCGGGTGCAGGCGATAAGTCGGGGGCGGGCGTGCGGCTGCCAGGCGTGCGGTGTGCGCAGCGCCGGCGCGCGGCCATGGCCGGGCCCCCCTCTACGGCGAGGAAGATGAACAGGGCTATGCCCTAGGGTTTGACTTTTGGCTGATCTCTGTATTTTGCAAATTACTTCCAAAACTTGAACTGAGCAGCAAAAACTCAAAACACCAAAGTTGTTCAGAAAAAAGAGATCTACAACTTTGTCAAAAAGAATATTTTCAAAATCCAAATAGTTTTTGGACCACATTTGAAAACAGAAAAGGAAACACTTTTGGGATTTGAATAAATTCAAAATTACTTTTGATTTTACATTGAAAGTTGGAAATCTGCAAATATGAAAGTTGTTCCTTTTATCAAAACCTATAACTTTGCTAATATACACTTTTTCTGAAACTCAATAGTTTTTAAATAAATTTTGAAAACTGAAAAGGGGACAAAAACTGGAATTTGAATGAATTTGGATTTACTTCAAACTTTGTACAGAAACTTGAAAATTTGTAAATTCCAAAGTTGCTCATCTTGATCAGATCTACAACTTTGCTTTTTGGACCAACCCCAAATTTTGAATAATTTTTTAACTACAAAAAGAGGGATAAAATCCAGGGTTTGGAAATCAGGGTTTTGCAAAGGGATTTGAAATCTGATTTTGGTTTTTGAACTTTGGCCAACACAACAAAACTTCAAGACATCCAACTGAACAAGAATTACACAAAGCTAGGCACAGAGGTGAAATTACCATTTTTGCCCTTATAGGAAGATTTGGGCTTTTAGGGTTTTTGAAAAGAGATTGCTACACAAGTACTAAGCAAACATAAATGCAAGGCAAGAATGATTAATGACTAATGATGATGACATGTCAGGTTAATTACAGTTAAACACCAGAGGTGTTACAGCCTTCCCCCCTAAAAGAAATCTCGCCCCGAGATTCCACGTCTTAAGAAGGAAAAGCAAAACCTTACATCTACAGAGATTCGAGAAAGTCGGGATAGTTCTTTGCTAAGAAGTCTTCGGATTCCCAGGTGGCTTCTTCTCCAGAGTGCTGGTTCCACTGGATCTTGTACCATCTTGTGGTGGTTCTTCGGGTAACACGATCCTTGTGATCCAACACGCGAACTGGATACTCGGTGTATGACAGATCTGGTTCTAGCTCAACGCCTTCAACTTCAACCACATGTTCAGGTACTCGGAGACACTTCTTGAGTTGGGAGACATGAAACACATTATGAACTGCTGAAAGATGATCGGGCAAACTTAGCTTGTAAGCGACCTTGCCACAACGATCCAGAATCTCAAAGGGACCAATGTAGCGGGGTGCTAACTTTCCTTTGACTCCAAAACGAGTGACTCCTTTAGTGGGTGAGACCTTCAGGTACACATAATCCCCGATCTCGAACTGCAGAGGTCGACGTCTCTTGTCAGCATAACTTTTCTGTCGAGACTGTGCAATCTTCATGTTCTCTTGTATATGCTTGACTTTCTCTTCCATATCTTTTACTAGGTCGACTCCAAAGAATTCCCTTTCTCCGGGTTCAGACCAATTGAGAGGTGTACGACAACGGCGGCCGTGCAGTGCTTCAAAGGGTGCCATTTTGATGCTCTCTTGGTAACTGTTATTATATGAGAACTCTGCCAAGGGCAAACAGTCATCCCAAGTATCTGCGAAGGTGAGCACACATGCTCTCAACATATCCTCTAACACTTGGTTGACTCGCTCAGTTTGTCCATCTGTTTGCGGATGATATGCCGTACTATGCAAGAGCTTGGTTCCAAGTGAGGTATGGAACGCTTTCCAAAACTTGGCGACAAACTGGGTACCACGATCAGAGATAATGCTCTTGGGTATGCCATGGAGTTTCACTATGTGGTTCTTGTACAAAGTGGCATAAGTGGGGACGGTGTAACTGGTCTTCACTGGCAGGAAGTGAGCTTGCTTAGTGAGGCGATCCACGATCACCCATATGGAATCAAAACCTCTTGATGTCTTGGGTAGACCATTGATAAAGTCCATACTGATATCGTCCCATTTCCAAGCAGGTACAGGTAAAGGTTGCAATTCTCCTCCGGGCTTCATGTGCACGGCTTTGACTTTCTGGCAGGTATCGCACTGAGCGACATACCGGGCGATCTCAATCTTCATCTTTGTCCACCAGAATTGCTGCTTCAAATCCTGGTACATCTTGTTGCTGCCGGGGTGGATGGAGAATCTAGTCAAGTGTGCTTCATCAAGGATTAACTTTCTTAACTCAGGCACTTTAGGAACTACTAACCGATTCTTAAACCATACTACTTCTGCATCATCGATCCTGAAACAGTCAGCCTTTCTGGATTGGACCTTTTCGATGATGTGCTTGATTCCAGGGTTATCTTTCTGTGCAGCGATGATCTGCTCTCTGATAGGGGTTTCTATTCTGATATTATTCAGAGTTCCTTGCGGAATTATTTCAATATTCAACTTTTCCAACTCGAAACATAAGGAAGAATCATAGGGTTTCATCATCAGACAGTTGCAATAAGACTTGCGACTGAGTGCATCGGCGACCACATTCGCCTTACCCGGATGGTAATGCACTTCAAGATCATAGTCCTTAATTAACTCAAGCCATCTTCTCTGCCTCATATTCAGTTCCTCTTGAGTGAAGATATACTTCAGGCTTTTGTGATCAGTGTACACATTACAGGTACTGCCCAACAAATAATGACGCCAGATCTTCAAGGCATGCACTACTGCTGCTAACTCGAGATCATGAGTTGGGTAATTCTCTTCATGTCGCTTAAGCTGTCGGGAGGCATAAGCGATCACTCGACCTTCTTGCATCAAAACACAACCCAAACCAGTACCAGATGCATCACAGTAGACATCAAAGGGCTTCTCGATGTTCGGCTGGGCTAGCACTGGTGATGTAGTTAACAATTTCTTCAGAGTCTGAAAGGCTTGCTCACAGACTGGTGACCAGACAAACTTCACAGAATCCTTTACTAACTCAGTGATAGGCTTGGCGATTCTTGAGAAATCCGGAATGAATCGACGATAATATCCTGCCATTCCCATAAAACTGCGGACTTGATGAACAGTGGTCGGTGGCTTCCAATCCAAAATGTCTGCCACTTTACCAGGGTCAACTGACACACCTTCAGCGGAAAGGACATGACCTAGAAACTGTATCTGATCTAACCAGAACTCACATTTACTGAACTTGGCATACAGCTGATGTTCTCTGAGACGGGATAGAACGATACGAAGATGTTCGGCATGATCTTCAGGGGTTTTTGAGTAGACAAGGATGTCGTCAATGAACACGACCACGAATTTATCAAGCTCTGGCATGAACACAGAGTTCATGAGGTACATGAAATGAGCAGGGGCATTGGTCAAACCGAAGGACATGACCAAGTACTCATATAGGCCGTATCTGGTGGTGAAAGCTGTTTTAGGAATATCTTCAGGACGAATCTTTATTTGGTGGTAGCCAGATCTGAGATCGATCTTGGAGAATACTTTGGCTCCAGCTAACTGGTCAAAGAGAAGATCAATACGAGGCAAGGGATATTTATTTTTGATGGTGACCTCATTGAGTGGGCGATAGTCAATGCACATTCTGAGAGTCTTGTCTTTCTTCTTTACAAAGATTGCAGGACAGCCCCAAGGAGACGAGCTTGGGCGAATGAAACCCTTGTCCAACAAATCTTGTAATTGGATTTTTAGTTCTGCCAACTCTCTGGGAGGCATTCGATAAGCTCTGTGGGATATAGGAGCAGTCCCGGGCTTTAGCTCTATGGCAAACTCAATGTCTCGGTCAGGAGGCAGACCAGGCAAATCCTTAGGAAAAACATCAGGGAATTCACAAACCACGGGGATGTCCCAGGTTTCCAGAACATAGGCGGTGTTTACTTGAGTGGCTGCTGGTTTTTGAGGCATTGGAAGTTGGAGAAGGAGTTTGGCGGTACTGTTAGGAATATCCACTCTCACAACTTTATTCAGGATGTCGATCATGGCTTTATACGGACACATCCAATTCATGCCTAGGATGACATCTATCTCCTGATCATGAAGCACTATCATGGTGGTGGGAAATACATGTTCCCCCAACCTTACTGGTATACTGCGAACCACTTCCTTAGTACTTATACGCCCTTCAGGCGAAAATATGCAGAAACTTTCTTTTAAATCCTCAATTGATATTTCATGCTTGATGACAAAAGTACGACTGATGAAGGAATGCGATGCACCAGAATCAAACAACACAACTGCAGGGTGATTGGCAACAGGAAACCTACCGATCATGACGGGCTCCCCTTCTGGTATATCGCTGACAGCGGTGTAGTAGACTTGTCCGTGCTTCTTGACAATCTTGCCCTTCTGAGCATGCTGCTGCAGTGCACGGTGGTGCTGCTGCTGAGATCCTCCAGGATTCTTCTGAGCATTCTGGGCATACCTCTTGGGCTTTGGGCACTCACGAGACCAGTGACCAAGCTGTCCACAGTTGTAGCAGGGATGGTTGTAGGCTGTTTGTGGAGTGGTGATACGAACACCTGGGGCGTTCGGCTGTGTGGCACTCTGCTGGTTGGCATTATGGGTGGTGGCCGCGGTACGGACGACCACTTGCTGGTTGGGGTAAGGTAGACGATTGTGGTGGTGGCTGGGGTGATAGATGATTCTCTGGCGTTTGTGACCACCAGAGAAGCTGCTTGACCCTGCTTTCTTCTTCTTCTTCTCTTCCTGGTACTGGCGATTGCTTTCTTCAAAAGCAACAGCCCGGTCAACAACATCATGATAAGACCCAGTCAGGTTATTGGACAAGCTCCTGCGGATCTTTGGGTGCAGTCCTCTAAGGAAACAATCCCTCTTCTTCTCATCTGTGTTGACATACTCTGAGGCATACTGGCTGAGATGATTGAATTTGCCGGCCGATGAACTTGGCGTAGCGTGGCCGGCCGATGATGGCGTGGTAGGTCCCTTGGAAGCCGACCACCTCGAAGGTGAGCGTTTCCTGTCGGAAGTTTGCCGGCGTGCCGAAGCAGACCGGTAAGTCGATGCGCCCGAGGGGGTGGGCCTTCTTCCCTGGTACTACTCCGTGGAACCCCCCGACACTGGGTCGGAGCTGTCCTTCTGAAATCCCCAGGAGGTCGAGGGTTTCGAGGTATATGATGTTGAGGCTCGAGCCCCCATCCATCAACACCTTGGAGAACCGAACGTCGACTATGACGGGGTCGACGACGAGGGGGTAAGCCCCCGGGTTTATGACCTGGTCTGGATGGTCGTCACGGTCGAACGTGATTGGCGCATCGGACCAGTCAAGATACCGGGGGGCGCCGTGGTCGAGGGAAAAGATTTCCCGGCGCTCCTTCTTTCTTTCTCGAGCTGAGAGCCCGACGGTCGGCCCACCGTAGATCATGTAGCAGTCGCGCACCGGGGGGAAGTCGCCATCCGCGTTTCTGCCGCCGCGTCGATCGGTATCCTTTCCCTTAGGCGTGTCTTCCTTCTTATCGCCGAGCCTTGGAGTAGTAGCCCTTCAACAGTCGGCAGTCTTTCAACTTGTGGTTTACGGTGCCCCTGTGATAGGTACAGGGATCCTCGAGCATCTGGTCGAAAACAGCCCCATCGGGGGGGCCTCGAGGCTTCTTAGGCTCGAGGGCGCCCACGAGCACCTCTTTGTCGTCGTCGTCATCGGTGCCACGCTTTGCCTTCTGGCCCTTGCGCTTGTTTTTCTTCCTTTTGTTCCCGTCATTGTTGTCGTTCTTGGCGTCGTTGCCCTTGCTGGGGCCCTCTGGTGCGATCACCGCCTTGCCTTTGTCCGCGACACGGCCAAAGAAGGCCCCCACTGCTTCGTCGCCCGAAGCAAAGCTGGTGACGCGATCCATCAGGTCCTCGACCGTCCCGGGACGGTAGCGTCCTAGCTCATGAACAAGCTCCTGGCATGTTGTGCCTGCGAGGAATGCTGAGATGACGTCCTCGTCGGGCACGTGGGGGAGCTCGAGGCGCTGCTTCGAGAACCGTCGAGCGAAGTCGCGGAGGGGCTCGTCCGCCGCCTGCCTGCAACGCCGTAGGTCCCAGGGGTTGCCTGGGCGTACGCAGGTCCCCTTAAAATTCCCGTCGAAGACCCTGACTAGGTCGGCCCAGTCATGGATTCGATCCGGCGGGAGCCCCTCGAGCCACCGTCGGGCGGTGTCCGAGAGGTAGAGTGGGAGCTGACGGATGATCACGCGGTCGTCGTTCTTCGCTCCGCCCAGTTGGCAGCCAAGGCGGAAGTCTGAGAGCCAGAGCTTGGGCTCGACCTCCCCGTCATACTTTACGATGTTGGTCGGCGGTCGGAAGCGGTCGGGGAGGGTTGAGCTGCGGATGGCCCGGCTGAAGACTCGGGGGCCCGGGGGCTCGAGGACCTGCCGGTCCTCGTCGCTGTCGTAGCGTCCCCCTCGGTGGGCGCTATAGCCACGCTCTTGGGCCCCCTTGTCCTTGCGCCGTCGGTTGATGTCGTTGCGGGCGTCGTTGGGGTCTCGAGGCGGCCGGTTGTCGACGATCCGTTCGCGGACTGGCCTAGCTCGAGAGGCGTCCGGCTGGTGGACGGATGCCTCGCGAGCGTCGTGGGGCGTGTCCGTCGGTTTCCCCGAGGCTGCTCCGCGTCGGCGCGACGCCGAGCTCTCGGCCTGCTGCACCGCGGCTGTCTCAAGGAGGTTTTTCATTTCTCCGAGCATGCGCCTGGCGTCGGGGTTGGAGACGGCGGGCAGGTCACGGAGCATCATGGCCGCCGCCACCACGTTCTGCCCAGCTCGTGGGAAACATACCTCAGGGCGTGCTGGTGCCCCGTCCTCGAGGATCCGCCGGTGGACCTCTCGAGCCCTGCCTCGAGCTCCCGCTCCTCGGGGTTGGGGTGGTTCCTGCATCAGGGTTTGCCGGAGCTGCAGCAGGTGTCGCCGTTCCTCCTCGGCTTTAGTGATTGCCTCTTGCACTTGTGCGAGTTGCGCCGCTCGGCCATCGTCGTGCCTGGGCGGCACAGCTGGTGCTCGAGGTTCGTCCCTTCCCAGGACGCGTGATCCGCCTGCCGCGGCCACGTCGCTAGGTCCTTCTAGGTCGAGGGCCGGCCTGTCGTCGTCGCCTTCGTCCTCGGTGTCGCATACGACTCCCTCGAGTTGGAAGCACTCCCTGGTGGGATCCCAGAGGTCGGGGTCGTGGTAGTCGTATTCGTCGGAGTCGGAGCCGCTGACGGCACGCCGCCTTGGCTGATGCTGGGACCGCAGCTCGCGGTACCATTCTCCGACGGTGGCTCGCCGAGGTGGCTCGAAGGCTGGCAAAGAGTCGCGGTTGACGCGCGCGGGGTGGACGATCTCCAGGCTGGCCATGGCCTGCAGCAGCGTGCGCGGCCGCTGCTCCCGGTCCGCCATCGCCTGGTCCTGATGGCGCCCGTCGCGGCGGTGGGCGTGCACAGCCGCTGAGTGGTCGAGGCCGACCGGGAGCCGCTGGCGCCAAGCGCGGCGCGACCCGCGCGGGAGGAGGCTGAATGGCGTCGACGGCGCTCGGCTCGGAGGCCTCTGGCCTAGTTCCTGGTCCTGTACGCATGATGAATGCGAAGTCACTCGGCGGGCGCGGGTGCGCCCTGGAGGTTTCCGGCCGCACGCCGGGCTGGTTTCCCCTTGGGGACCCTGCACTGGCTACGGGGCCGCAGGAGTTTGCCGCGGGTACCGCCTGCGCCCGGCGATGACGGTGACGACGACGCCGCTCGCGATGTGGCGACGCGTGGTGGTGCGGGTGACGCGTCGCGCCCCCCGCGCGGGGTGGCGTGACGCGCTCTCCGCTCAGGCCCTCCGTGGAGAGCAGAGTCAGCTCGTTGCCGTTGCCTGTGGCCAGGAACTCGAGGCTCCCGAACCAGACGATGGCACCAGCCGAGAACGGAAGAGGGGATGAAGCCATCCAAGAATCAACGAGAAAACGGCTCGGACACGCGAAGTCCCCTACCTGGCGCGCCAACTGTCGGTGTTTCGTACCCGGGGGTATCGCACCAACGAGTAATATGATCGCGTGCTTCTCTTCCTGGATGGTGATGCAAGGGGACACAAGGATTTATCCTGGTTCGGGCAAAGAAGGCCCTACGTCCAGCGGGGGGAGATGTTCTTGTATTATTTGCACCTAAGTGCTTGTACAGGGGAGAATACAAGCTCAGTGAGCGTGGACCGGGGTCCGGACTCGTGTTTGTGCGTGGACTCGTGCGTTCTGTTCGTCCTCCCGAATGAGGGCCCTAGCGTCCCCTTTTATAGAGTAAGGGGAGGCCAGGATTACAAAAAGTATTACAGGTGTCGGGGCGCATGGTGCCCCATACGGAGAAGGGTAGAAACCCTGTCTTGTCGGGGCCACTGGAGCCGATGTGATCGTCGCTGTTGAGGCGTCCTTGAGTCGTGGCTTCCCTCCCGAGCGCGGACGTGGGGGCGCGACAAAGCGGGAGCCGTACAGCACCCATCCCGGATTGTACAGTACGCGGTGAGGTCCCTCCGGGTCTTGGGGTACCTGTCCTCCAAGAGTATGAAAGTGGTTAGGGCTCGAAGGGCGCGAAGCCAACCTCGAGGTGTTACAGTGTATGGCTCGAGGGGCGCGGAGCCGGCCTCGAGGTGTTTACAGTGCATGGTTCGAGGGGCGCGGAGCCGGCCTCGAGGTGCTATAGTGCATGGTATGGTCGAATAGTGCTGTACTGGTGCCCTTTCGCCCATGCTTGTAGTGAAAACGAGACTTGACCTTTACACCGAGTTACTGTGATACGTGCTGTGCTCCAGTGGACATGACCGGAGTAGGTGAAGGCATTAAATGCGTAGTATGGGGCTGGTACGGCTGTCTGTACCACTCGAGGTTCGTGCGATAGGGCTCGAGGTGTGGGAGCGTGCTCGCCCCGAGGTCGGGAGGGCTCGGGCGAGACGGAGATACCGGTTCGCCCGAGGCCTGGCTGGGAGGGCTCGGGTGAGACGGAGACAGAACGGTTCGCCCGAGGCCTGGCTGGGAGGGCTCGGGCGAGACGGAGATACCGGTTCGCCCGAGGCCTGGCTGGGAGGGCTCGGGCGAGACGGAGACAGAGCGGTTCGCCCGAGGCCTGGCTCAGCGGGCTCGGGCGAGGCGGAGAAAGAGCATTCGCCCGAGGCCTGGCTGGGAGGGCTCGGGCGAGTCGGAGTTTGGGCGTTTGGGTGTTTGCGTTGATTGGGGGTACCCTTTTTTGTACCACCGACAAGGAGGGACCACCAGTATGTAGAGTGGAGTCACCAAGCAAGCTGTAGCTACCAAAACACTGTACGGCCACTATGAGCACACGATATGATGCTGCTATCATATCTTTTACGTGCCCGGCGGGGCTAACCCCATCACGTGCCCGGCGGGGCCGTAGAGGTAGTCAGATTTTTTGCCTATGAATTCGATCGTTTTCGCCACTATGAGGCATGAGCTGTCCAACTGTCGATCGATCACGCGTACCTCTTGGTCTTGGGAAGAATGTACGTGAAGCCTTGTCTACTGCACCTAAATACGTACGTACTCCTACTCCTGCTACTTACTCCCTCTGTCTCATTAAAAATATCGTTTTAGATTTTCAGACTTCTCGTTTGACCGTTCGTCTTATTCAAAAAAATTTATACAAATAATAAAATCAATAAAATCAATAAGATGAGCAACCGGGCCTTCTGACCAAACCCGATCAGGCCAGGCTAGTCAAGGCACGACGGGCCATCGGGCCAAACTAAAACGGGCCTCGGGACGCACCATCAGCCTAGGCACGACCCGATCGAAAGTCGGGCCAGCCCAAAGGCCCACCAAACCCATCGGGTCCACCAGGCCTACCAATGACATATATACATTTACATTTATAAATATTATATATATGTGTGTGTATATATATATATATATATATATATATATATATATATATATATATATATCGAGTTGGGCCGGGCCAGAGGGTGCGGCCTAGGTCCAGTCCGCTACGTACTTCGGATCGGATCGAGCCCGACAGCTATCGAGCTTGGGCCGGACCAAAAAACAAGCTTCGGGTCGTCCCATCGGGCCTCGGGCTTTCTGCTAATCTTTGAACAGAGTCATCTGAAGTGAGACATGACCGTGGGTATTGTCTAGTTTGACATTTAAGTCTCATACGTCTCAACTGTTATGAGGAAGAGAGGGCAAAACTGGCATGTCACACACGGCAAAAAATGATGTTTCGGCAAACAAGGTGACACTTCTTCATACAGTAGAGATTTAGGCCCGCTTTGGTTTGATTTTCAACCTTCTTTTGCTTTTGCAAAAGACAAAAGCCAACCAAAAGGGTAAAAAGCTATAGCTGCTTCACACCAAAAGGTGTTTTGCTCTAGTACAAAACTCAAAGCACCTTTTCCCCTGCTTTCGGCTACTTTTGGCTAAAAAATTACCCACCTGCCACTTGTTACGAAACATACTGTTTTGTTTTTATGTTTCTTGTGATTTTTTCTTCAGCTTGGATCCTCGCTCCCCTATGCGGTGATGCCTGGTGAGCCCTCTCTCCTGAGCTGCAGTCGACCAACCCCCTCCCAGTGCGACATCGGCCGACGAGCCCTCTTCCCAGCGCAGCGACGGCCGGTGACCCCCCTCTCCTGAGTGGTGGCGCCCGAGTCTCCTCCCTACCTCCCTTGCACGTCTGGCAAGCCCGACGAGGCCCTATGCGACGCCTAGCGAGCCCCTGCACGACACTCGACGAGCCCTCGCCCCTCATATGCGTCCGTGTGCCCGGTGCGATGCCCCAGCCCCCGATGTCAAGCACAACTGCTCGCGTCGCGGCCTCCTCCCTCCGGGCGTGGTGCGGCAATCCGACGGCCAGCGAGCGCAGCCTACCCCAGCGGGCGTGGCGTGGCCAGAGCTACGATCTTCCCACCCTACGACATGCGCCAGCTGCTCGGATACAGCCGTGACTAGAGGGCACCCCACCGCCAGTAGCCCATCAGCACCAGCTCGTGTGAGAGACTGCCGAGGAGCAGGACGATGCCATCAGGGCCATGGCTGAGCGAGAGCTCGAGGAGCTCGAAGGAGGATCAGGTTTCATAGCAGAGGATCTCCCTTTTGATAGCTCAAACGAGGACTACACTCTCCCGCCGAGGATGCAGACTCGATCTCATGACTCTGAGGCGGGAGGCTTCGATACAGCAAGCTTTCGACTGACGCCACTCTTATTGCTATATTAGAGAGTATCAGGGTTAAGCAACGACGTCAGGTCGAGGAACAGAGGCAACAGGCTCAGGAGCAGCAGAGGTTGGTAGAGGCACATGCTCTAGCCCAAGCACAGGCACATGAGAGGTTGGATGTTATACAGTGGCAACTCCTTGAGGTCCAGCAACAGACGCTCAAGTTCATGGAGAAAATGATGAAGATGACCAGCAGCCTGCGACCTCAACCCTCTCAGCAGCAGTTCTCAGGGGCAGGACCGTCAGCCCTGACCATCGCTCTGCAGTTTCTAGCTTATCAAGGTCAGTGGTTCTCCACTGCTCCTTCGTAGTTCGCTCTGTACCTGTCCCCTTAGCAGCGGACCTCGCAGAGTCGCATAGTGGTTCTCCACTGCTCTAGGAAGCGGTCAGGGGTTCTCACCGCTTGTCACTAGGTTCACCCCACGTCTGATAGAGTCACTCTTCATGACTACTACTTCGGTGACCCATGACTTCTCGATGCCCTTCAGTGAGCTAACCGGGCACCCCAGACCTCTAGATCTTTAGGGGGCTCGTGCCGACGTTGACAACTCCAGTTACGTCGACTACAAAGACTCTTTCGAGCTTTGTCGCGTCTTTGGAGCCCCTTGTGCCAGAGCAACAGCTCCCTCTAGAGCCTTCTTTAGTCTCTAATCCAGCACCAGTTCTTCTAGAGCAGCAGCTTGCGCAACCTGAGGCAAAGACAACTGAGACAGCCAACAGAGCCAGAGCAAACCCATACTACTCCTGCATGTCTACAGACAAAGGGTTAGACATCTCAGTCCTCTTCGTCAGACTTAGACGCTCTACTAGTTCGGTTCGAGGTCCTATCACGCTCTCCACAGTATTCAGCGCCTGACTCGTCTACTCTGGTCTCTTCTTCAGACCTGTAGCTTTTGGTGCTTGACGCCAAAGGGGGAGAGAGTCGAGTATAGATTTAGGGGGAGCGTGTGAGAAGGATTTGATCTTTAGTGTGTTTTATACTCGTTTGCATGCATCATGTTTACTTTCATTGCATTGTATTATATGTGTGCTATGGACCTTGAATGACATGTTTATGTGCTCACTCTTTATATTATATATCATATGTCATGTTTATCACTCTTTTACTTATGCGTTATTCCATATCTTATGAGTAAATGAGCTATTTATCTCTTGCACTTGTGTTTCACTCAGATTTGTTAAGTGCGGGATGTTGGCATGGTATGTATGACCTTGCCTCTAACTCATTTTCCCTTATAATTAGAAAGTTCATACATATCATGATTTGAAAACCTCTTCTCTCTATACTCGGGATCATGTTGTCATCAATCACAAAAAAGAAGATTGAAAGCATCTAGGTCCCTAGTGGGTTTTGGTGATCAATGACAACATAAGGTTATTATGACTAACGTGTGTTTTGCAGAATCCAAGTGGGTTAGGTCATAATAATGGTGATTGATTGTACGGGCAAATGGTATTCATGCCCCTAGCGATGGACATCCATTAGATTTTCAAAGGATGGACGACAAGTTTGGAGATAGGCTAGCTCTAAGTGTCGATTGGTGTTGGAGAGACACTTAGAGTAGTTTAGGACTTTGTTTTTTTCCTTTGGTCGTACTATTAAGGGGGTATGAACGGGTAGCTTGACCTAGGTGAATCTAGTGACTTAGGTGTGGTGCACACTTGTTTGTCATAGCTGTAGGTAGCTCAGAGATAGCCCATAGATCGAGAGGATCAAAAGTCATTAAGGCAGCGTCATAATTTAGAGTCGTTTGGGCCCTTAAATGGGCGTCGGACGCTGCCCCTACCTGCATCGGGCGCGTCTGATGCATGCATGAAGTGCACAGTGAGTTTGCCTATTGCATCGGATGCACCAGAGGGTGGCATCAGACACATAGGTTGCACTGTTCATTTAGGCCCTGATCCAGCGTCACATCGGACGCTGGCATCGGACGTGCCAGGGGGTGTGTCCGATGTCTATGCAAAGAGGTTCCAGAGAGGGCAATTTGCCATTGGATGCGTCTGATGAAGCGGCATCAGACGCTGTCAGCGTCCGATGCCACTGTGACAAATGTTGTCAGAAATAGTACATGTTACCGTTGTTAGGGCATAGAACATGTCTGATGCCCGCATCAGACGCGTCAGATGCTCCTTTTTCTGCTACAGTTTACCCTTTCGTGTGAGGGTTGTGTGAGGTGTATTTATACTTCACCACCACCTCCATTTGGGGTCTCTTGCTCATTTCAACAGTTGCCTTCATCCTTGAGTGTGCAAGAGAGTGCAAGAGCCTAGTGAGGTTGAGAGATTTGATAATTGTGAGATCAAACACCTCATTAGCAAGAAGAGAGTAGCGAGTGTGCATCCACCCATCTCATTAGCCTTGTGTTGGTCAAATGAGAGTTTGTGCTTGTTATTATTGGTGATAGGTGAAAGGTCCAAATTGGCTAGAGGGGGTAAATAGCCTAATTAAAAATCTACAAAATCACTTAGGCAAACACTATTAGTAAAACAAATGGCGAAGCTTTTGCACTAGCCTAATAGTGTGTTGCAAGCCACCTATCCAAAAATTCTACCTAATAAATCTATGTCACACAATCAACTAGAGCTAGAATATAATGCGGAACAAATAATCTAGCACTAGCACAATTATGATATACAATAGATGTACGAGAGACAAGTATGTGCAATAGATAAACCTAGAGAAATAACCACAAATAGCAATATAAGGGATATATCAAAAGATCAATATATGAATGTAATTTCACAAATGAAATAGCTCAAAGTAAAGAAGCTAGATAGATGTGGTTTTCACCGAGCCTTCGGGTTCGCCTAGTAGAGAGCCAATCACCGGTGAAATCCACTTGTGAAGCCAATCACCAAAGATGTGACTATGAAGACCAATCACCGAGATGGAGACACAATCACAACAAACACACGGGAGACAAAGTTTTACCCCCGAGGTTCACGTGCTTGCCGGCACGCTACTCCCCATTGTGTTGACCAACACTAGGTGACTCGGTGGCTAATTGGCACCACACCAAGCTCACAAAGAGCGACACAAAAATATACCACTTGTGAGGTAGCTCAATGACACGAGAAATCCACTTAGGATGCCTCTTGCCGCTCCGGCGAGGTGAGGCTCCAAAACCTCTCACAATCATGAACGGTGGTGGCCAAGAACAATCACCAATCTTGCCAAGTCCACCACAATGCCTCCAAGCCATCTAGGCACCGACAAATGCCAAGAGTAATAAGGAACTCAAAGCCGATGCGAAGAACTAGTGCCACTAGAATGAACTCTTTCAAATCTTAGCACTAGATCACTCAATCCCACTAGCAAATGATCAAATCAACACTAGAGATGAGTGGGGAGACTTGGCTATGCTCACAAGAATGCTTAGGGATCAAAATGTGCAAGAGCACCCTCTAGTGAGCCGGCCAAGCCACATATATAGCCCACACATGAAGGGGTAACCATTGGGCAGAAAACTGCCCTGACCGGACGCACAATATGGGTTGACCGGACGCTAAGCCCTAGCGTACGGTCACTGGATGACAGCCGCGTGTCAATTTAATACGAAGGCGTCTGTCCGATCCCAATGGCTATTTCTTGACTCGCGCTTGTTAATGTTTGACCGGATGCATCGATGAAAAATGACCGGATGCTACACCCTGAGCGTCCGATCCAATACAGAGAGGTTTCAAAGAGCATTTTCATCAATCGGGCGCGTCCGATCAGGAGCGATCGGACGCATCCTAGCGTCTGGTCATGCCCCGACACCCAGACCAGCTTACGTCATATTGACCGGATGCATCAGCGTCGAGTCCAGTCACAAATTTCGTTAGAGTCCAGTCACAACTGAGACAAACCCAGACTTAGGGTTTACTACCGGACGCGTCCGGTCGATGCACAACAACACTGATTTGCCTCCTTTCGACTTCTATCTTTCACCCTTGCTCCCATGCACCAACACCAAAGTGTTTCACCGCTTGTGCATGTGTGTTAGCATTTTACAAAGCCTTTTCCAAGGGTTTAGTTAGTCACTCACTAGGTCTATAGCATCAATATGTTAGAGAACTCCTAGTGGCACTTGAACACTGCATAAGTCATGAATTATCTCCTCTTAATAGTATGTCTATGTATCCTAAATGTGATCACACTCACTAAGTGTCTTGATCACCAAAACAAAGAGCCCTATAGGTTATACCTTTGCCTTTGGGCCTCTTTGCTCCATCTCTTCTCTTCTTCTCACAATTCACCAATGGTAGAGCACTCGATTACTTGAGTTGCATATGGCCATCATCATCCTCCATGGATGCCACCTTGCTAGCTCCACCACTTGGCTTAGTCAAAATCCTTTCTCATTAGCTACACACATGCTTAGCAATAGGATTAGACCAAATAGGTTTCATCAATTAACCAAAACCAAACTAGGGCTTTCAATAGACATCACCTAGATGGCTTGGTGGCATTTGGGAGATTGGTAATCATCTGGAGGAGCTTGTGGATGACCCAACTCGAGTTGTGACCGGTAGTGGGCGATTCACAGGGTCGGTGAAAGTCCTTGTTTGGTTTTGGATAGTTCATGTCACCTAGGGTACTAACCTTTGTCATGAAGTGTTTATGAGCTAGGTTGGTACACATCAAGTGTGGGAGCTAGATGATGACCATGGTGTTGGTGGTAATGACCAAAAGATGGATCAAGTGCTCCACATTTAGAAAAGAAGAAGAGAAAAGCAAAACCCTATGGATTTTTGTTTTGGCACTCAAGACACCATAGATGGTGTGAGTGTGTTTAGAATTGATAGTCGTACTATTAAGAGGGCACTATCTCGGTGATTGTGGTTATCATGTGCCACTAGGTGAATTCATACACGCATATGAATTAGGACCTAGTGTGACTAACAAAACCCTTTGAGAATGTCTTGAAAGATGCTAACAAACATGCACAAGTGGTGAAACACTTTAGTGTTAGCGCATGAAAGCAAGGCTAGAAGTTAGAAAGCGAGAGGTGCTGAGAAAGGGGCATCGGACGCTCCAGCAGGGAGCATTGGACGCTGCCCTGGTGCATCTGATGGCAAACCCTAACTCAGTCTGATGCAACAGGGTGCATCGGACGCTACGTCGGATGCTAAGTTTCACTGTTCCAGCATCCGATGCTGATGACGTGGCGAGAGCTAACTTTGCTGGAAGCATCAGACGATCCCTAGCGCCCTATGCAGACATATCGGACGTGTTCGATGTGGTTTGTAGCTCTCAGGAACCTCTCTGGACACCCATTGGACGTTGGTCCTTAGCGTTCGATGCTAAGGGCCCGACGCGTCCGATGTGAGTGCAGTTTGTGCTGAAAAGAGTGTAAGGCATCAGTGCATCCGATGCTTAGGCTTTGGCGCATCCGATGTCACTTTAACTGGCGCGGGAAGTGATATAGCCGTTGGGATCGAGCGATTGAAATTCATAGTAATGGGACACGTGGTGCTCATCGGACAACGTCCGATACAGGTGTTTTCAGCCCAACGACTAGCCCTTTGTGTGTGGGCTATTTAAGGGGCTTGGTCGGCTTACAAGGGTCCTCTCTTGCATATTTTGATAATCTAGCATCCTTGTGAGCACAACTAAGCATTCCAACTCATCTCTAGACTTGAATTTGTGATTCTAAGTGAGATTGAGTAATTTCAAGTGCATTTGCTTGTGAGTTTGCATCTAGTGGCACTTGGGGATCATTGTTGCTGCGGTTTTCTCGTTACTCTTGGTGGTTGCCGCTATCTAGACGGCTTGGAGCAGCAAAGTTGCTTTGACACGAGTTGGTGATTGTTCGTGGCCATCTCCAGGTGATTTGTGAGGGGTCTTGTGCCTTCCCCGGCGAAGAGTCAAAAGGTAACTCTAGTAAATTGCGTGTGTCATTGAGTTACCTCCATTTGTGGGTCGGTTCTTGTGGTGCTAAAGTGTTGAGCTAGGTTTGTGAAACATCTATTAGCAACTGAACCACCAAGTGGTTGGTTGACACAACGGGGACTAGCGTGCCGGCAAGCACGTGAACCTCGAGAGAAAAATCATTGTGTTTATTGCCTTTTTGGTTACCTCCCGGATTTCATTGGTATTCATATTGTGGTTGATCATCTCTTGCTGGTGTCGGTATATCTCTCTACCTCTTGCATTACATTCTTTATTTCTTGTGTATTGATAGTTATTGCTAGAAGTAGCTCTCTAATTAGAAGTAATTATTTCTTGCTAGCTCACTAGTTTAGAAAGTAGTGACATAGCTCTTGTGTGTCATAGTGACTATAATATACTAGAATTGCTTGGATAGGTGGCTTGCAACACTTTGTAG
The DNA here is from genome assembly GCA_009763385.1 of Coix lacryma-jobi var. lacryma-jobi. NCBI lineage: Eukaryota > Viridiplantae > Streptophyta > Magnoliopsida > Poales > Poaceae > Coix > Coix lacryma-jobi. The sequence continues at coordinate 9,707,857 of CM019828.1, forward strand.
AGCTAGAGCAAAAAGCTTGGCTTTGTAATTCTCTAACTAGTTGCTCTAAGTGTTTTGTAGAAATTTTATTAGGCTATTCGCCCCCTCTAGCCATTTAGGACCTTTCAAGTGGTATCAGAGCCGTGGTCACCGTTTGCATAAGGCTTAACAACCTTCGGTGTTAAAATAGCTCAAATTGTATTCAACCATGTTGGGGGCAAACGGCCATTCTTTGATGGCATATCTTTTGATTATTGGAAGAGGAAGATGAGAATGTATTTGGGTTCAATAAATGGCAAAGTGTGGGATGTGGTAGAAAATGAGTTTGTGATTCTTGATCCTACCAATCCAACACCAAATGACTCCATCAACAAGCAATGCAACACAATGGTGCTCAACACCATATACAATGCCATTGATCCAAAGGTGTTTGAGCAAATCAAAGATCTTGATAATTCAATTGAGGTGTGGACAATATTAGAAGAAACATTTGAGGGGACTTCAATGGTGAAAAGTGCCAAATTGTACATGCTCAAGGACAAGCTCACCAGCTTCAAGATGAAGGATGATGAATCAATTCTAGAAATGTTCTATAGATTGCAAGTAATCATCAATGATCTCAAGTCTTTGGGTGAGAAGGTACCGGATGAAGACTTCTCTCACCGGTTCTTGACTTGCTTGCCTAAAAGATTCAAGACACTTCGCACCATCATATTTAGAGGGGGCTTGAAAAATGTAACTCCAAATGAGGTGCTTGGTGATGTCATGACCGAAGATCAATACAATGATGATAGTGAAGAAGCGGTCAAGGAAGAGGACAAGAAGAAGA
>CM019828.1:9709164-9730569 GCA_009763385.1 Coix lacryma-jobi var. lacryma-jobi
AGGTTCCCGTTTGCCTCAACAACCCGCGGCAGTTCACGCCCACCGCCTCGGCGAGCTCCGTCAGGACCGGGCGACCGCAGAGCAGGAGGAGTGTCCGGGCGTACTCCTACGAGCCACACACCGACTGGAGATCGTCTACCCCGTGCACGTCGACCGCGGCCTCTCACGAGCCGTCGAGCCACCTCGCCGAGCCCACCTGGGGAGTGGTTACCGCGAGCTACAGTCCCGGCACGAGCCAGGGCGGCGCGGCATCAGCAGCTCGACTCTGATGAGTACGACTACCATGACCCTGACCTCTGGGACCCCACCAGGGAGTGCTTCCAGCTCGAGGGGGTCGTGGACGACGCCGAGGACGACGGCGACGCCAGGCCGGAGCTCAACCTCGAAGAGCCCGGAAACGTGGCTGCGGCAGGAGGATCACGCATTCAGGGGAGGGACGAACCCCCGGCACCGGCTGCACCATCTCAGCACGGCGACGACCGGGCGGCGCAGCTCGCGCAGCTGCGGGAGGCCATCGCCAAGGCTGAGGGGGAGCGACAGCGCCTGTTGCAACTCAAGAAAACTATAGCACAGGACCTGGCACAGCTCGAGGCGCCGGGGTTCGTGGCGCGCTCGAGATGTCCACCGGCAGATCCTCGAGGACGAGGCACCAGCACGCCCCGAGGTGCATTCCGCGAGCCGGGCAGAACGTGGTGGCGGCGGCAATGTTGCTCCGTGATCTACCGCCGTCTCCAACCCTGACGCCAGGCGCATGCTTGGGGAAATGAAGAACCTCCTCGAGACAGCCGCTGTGCAGCAGGCGGAGAGCTAGCCTCGCGGCGGCGCGGGGCGACCTCGGGGAAACCAGCAGACACGCCCCGCAACGAGTGCGAGATGTCCGTCCACCAGCCGGACGCCTCTGAGCTAGGCCAGTCGGAACGGATCGTCGACAGCCGGCCGCCTCGAGACCCCAACGACGCCCGCAACGACATCAACGTCGGCGCAAGGACAAGGGGGCCAAGAGCGTGGCTAAGCACCCATCGAGGGGGGCGCTACGACAGTGACGAGGACCGGCAAGTCCTTGAGCCCCCGGGCCCCAGAGTCTTCAGCTGGGCCATCCGAAGCTCACCCTCCCGAACGCTTCCGACCACCGACCAAATCGTGGAAGTATGACGGGGAGTCGAGGCAAGCTCGGCTCTCGGACTTCCGCCTAGGCTGCCAACTGGGCGGAGCGAAGAACGACGACCGTGTGATCATACGCCAACTCCCACTTTACCTCTCGGACACCGCCCGCCGGTGGCCGAGGGGCTCCCGCCGGATCGGATCGACGACTGGGCCGACCTAGTCAGGGTATTCGACGGGGAATTTCAAGAGAATTTGCATGCGCCCAGGCAACCCCTGGGATCTATGGCGTTGGAGGCAGGGGCGGACGAGCCCCTCGCGACTTTGCTCGGCGGTTCTCGAAGCAGCGCCTCTAGCTCCCCCACGTGCTGATGAGGACGTCATCTCAGCGTTCCTTCGGGCACGAATGCCAAGAGCTAGTTCATGAGCTAGGACGCTACACGTCCCAGGACGGTCGAGGACCTGATGGATCGTGTCACCAGCTTTGCCTCAGGCGACGAGGCAGTGGGGGCCTTCTTGGCCGCTCCACGGACAAAGGTAAGGCGGTGACCGCGCCAGAGGCTCGAACAAGGGCGACGACGCCAAGAACCGCAACAACAACAACAACAAAAAGAAGAAGAACAAAAGCAAAGGTCAGAAGGCGAAGCGCGACGCCGACGCCAACAACGATGAAGAAGTGCTCATGGGCGCCCTCGACCATAAGAAACCTCGAGGCCCCCCTGACGGGGCTGTTTTCGACCAGATGCTCGAGGACCCTGCCCTTTCACAAGGGCCTCGTAAACCATAAGCTAAAAGACTGCCGACTATTGAAGGGGTTCTACTCCAAGCTCGGCGACAAGAAGGAAGACGCGCCTAAGGGCAAGGACAACAATCGACGCGATGACGGGGACGCGAGTTTCCCCCCGATGCGTGACTGCTTCATGATCTACGGGGGCCCAACCGTCGGGCTCTCGGCTCAACAGAGAAAGAAGGAGCGCCGGGACATCTTTGCACTCGCCACGAAGCACCCCGGTACCTACTGGTCTGATGCGCCGATCACGTTCGACCGTGAGACCATCCGGATCATGTCGTAAATCCGGGAGCGTACCCTCTTGTGCTCGACCCTGTCATCATCGATGTACGGTTCTCCAAGGTGTTGAGGATGGGGGCTCGAGCCTCAACATCATATACCTCAAGACCCTCGACCTCCTGGGGATTTCGAGGGACCAGCTCGACCCAGCGTCGGGGGGTTCCACGGAGTCGTACCGGGAAGAGGCACACCCCTCGGGGCAGCATCGACCTGCCTGTCTGCTTTGGCACGCCGGCCAACTTCCGACGGGAGACTCACCTTCGAGGTGGTCGGGTTCCAGGGGACCTACCACGCAATCATCGACAGGGCCGGCTATGCTAAGTTCATGGCGGTCCCCAACTACACGTACTTGAAGCTCAAGATGGCGGGGCCAAAAGGGGTCATCACCGTCGACACCTCCTACGAGCACGCGTACCCATGCGACGTGGAGTGCGTCGAGCGTGGGGAGGAAACGTCCAAATTGACTCGCTCGAGGCCCTAGCCGCCCTGGCCACCGAGGAGGCCCTGAGCAAAGCGCCACGCTGGCACCTTCGAGCCGGCGAAGCACACCAAGCAGATACCTGTCGACCCGACCTCGACCAATGGCAAAACGCTGACCATCAGTGCCAGCCTCGAGCCTAAATAGGAAGCAGTGCTCGTCGACTTTCTCCGCGCGAAAATCGACAGTTTGCGTGGGGCCCCTCGGACATGTCGGGCATACCGAGGGAAGCGCCGAGCACGCCTTGGAGATCCAGCGGGTCCAGACCGGTGAAGCAACGCCTGCGCCGCTTCGACGAGGAGAAGCGCAGGATCATCGGCGAGGAGGTGCACAAGCTTTTGGGGCCGGGTTCATCAGGAGGTATTTCACCCAGAGAACCGCTGGCATCGGGCGCGGTACACCCCGTGCGGGAGGAGGGCCTGGTGGTGTCGACGGAGCACGGCTCGGAGGCCTCTGGCCAGGCTCCCGGTCCGTGCGCGTGACGAACGCGTACTCGCTGGGGAGTGCGCGCGCGCCCTAGAAGTCTCCGGCCGTGCGCCGGGCAGGTTTCCCCTCGGGGACTCTGCGTCGGCCGCGGGGAAGTGGGCGTGCGCCGCGGCACCGGCCCGTGCCCGGCGTCGATGGTGACGACGGCGCCGCTCGTGAGGTGGCGATGCGTGGTGGTGCGGGCGACGCGCCACGCCCCCCGCGCGGGGTGGCGCGACACGCCCTCCGCTCAGGCTATCCGTGGAGAGCAGGGTCAGCTCGTTGCCGTTGCCGGTGGCCAGGAACTCGAGGCTCCCGAACCAGACGACGGCACCAGCCGAGAACGAAGGAGGGGATGAAGCCATCCAGAAAACAACGAGAAATCGGCTCGGACACGCGAAGGCCCCTACCTGGCGCGCCAACTGTCGGTGTTTCGACCCCGGGGGTATGACACCAACTAGTAATATGATCGCGTGTTCTCTTCCTAGATGGTGATGCAAGATGACACAAGGATTTATCCTAGTTCGGGCAAAGAAGGCCCTACGTCCAGCGGGGGAGGAGGTTCTCGTATTACTTGCACCTAAGTGCTTGTACAGAGGCAATACAAGCTCAATGAGCGTGGACCGGAGTCCGGACTCGTGTTTTTTGTGTGTGGATTCGTGTGTCTTCCCTTGCGCGCGAAGGGCCCTGGCGTCCCTTTTTATAGAACAAGAGGAGGCCAGGGTTTACATAAGATTGACATGTACATCGTTCGGTATGGCGAAGGGTAGGAACTCTGTCTCGTCGAAGTCACTGTAGCCAACGTGAGGGCGTCCTTGATACGTGGCCTCCATCCCGGGCGTGGACGTGGGGGCGTGGCGATGTGGAAGTCGTACAGCACCCATCCCGGTACGTACAGGACACAGCGAGGTCCCTCCGGGTCTTGGGGTACCTGCCCTCCAATAGCGTGAAAGCAGTTAGGGCTCGAGGGGCGCGGAGCCGGCCTCGAGGTGGCGCCTACGGAGGGCTCGAGCCCCCGCAGGTACGGGCAAGTCCCGGAACGCCCGGGCGTACAGCGGGATCCCAGGCCTCGGGATGAGGCTCGAGTGTGCTACAGTGCAGGGCACGGCCCAACAGTGCTGTACTTGCGCCTTTTTGCCCATGCTTGAGGTGAAAGCGAGATTTGACTGTGGCTCCGGTTTACTGTGGCGCATGTCGCCGTGCACCAGAAGACGTGACCGGAGTAGGTGAACGCATTAAATACGCAGTATGGGGTTGGTATCCGGTGCCCGTGCCGCTCGAGGGAGGCGTGGAGCGTCTTGAGGGATAGGCTGTCGCGCCAGAGAGGCTCGAGGTCCCTGCGTGGGGTCTCGAGGAGCGATGTATGGCTATGGAGGGCTCGAGACCTATGTACCGAGGCTCGAGGAGTTGGCTTTTTAGAAGGTTATACTTGCTAGGTTTTGCTATTAATTGGTGTTCTAGGTTTAACCTATTGGTTTTGTGTTGATTGGGGGTACGCCTTTGGTGTTCCCCCGACAATATGGGAATCGTTTATAATCTAATCAAGATCTTTTTATATACAGCGATCAAAAAAATCTCAGTAGAAAAAGCAGGCATGTTTGGCAATCCTGATTATATAGCAATCTAAAAAACACTGTCTACGACTGATTTGTACGGATTAAACAACTTATAGCTTAAACGAACAAAACCCTACTTATTTGCAAGTTTATGCTAAAGAATAAAAGAGAATCACTTTTAGCCATAGAATCACTTATTCTAAAGAATCAACTTACATAGAGAATCAGAATCAGATAAAGCTCTACCTTACATTTATGTAGTTTGGTAAAATGTCAGATTAAAATAATAGGATAAAAAGGTGGAAATTTTGTATATTTATTATTAAATTATATTATATTAAATTTTGTAATTTTCAACATATATGCTACGTAATGGTATATTTTTGTAATTTTCATAGTTAAGGCCCTGTTTAGATTCTACCTCTTTTCACCCTCTCTCCATCACATCAACCATCACATCAATGTTTGAACGCATGCATAGAGCATTAAATGTGGGTAAAAAAAATTAACTAATTGTACTTTTAGTATGTCAATGTCGAGACGAATCTTTTGAGCCTAGTTAGTCCATATTTGGACAAAATTTGTCAAATAACAACGAAAGTGCTACAGAATTTTTTTTTTTGCAAAATTTGGCATATAAACACACCCTAAGTCTGGCACCATTTGGTGACTCACACGTGATGAACAATCCTCCTAGCGCTAGATAAATAGTGTCAACTCTTATGTGCGCACTCCTATTTCCCTCCAAAAGAAAGACCGATAGCACACGGTGGAGAAAAGAAAATGAGAGAGGAAAGGAGCTCTGATCCTAGCCATTCTTGGCTGTTTGGATGGCTGAGATGCTGTTACTGCTTATCTTGCAGTAGTAACTACTACTGCACCGGATCCTGGTCCGGTCGGGATATGCGGACACCAAAGGATGTGAGCACGGTCAGGGTGCGTGAGCGGCTCCTGTGAGCGCGTGCGACCGCTGGTGAACGCGACCGCTGGTGCTGGCGGGCGTAGGCTCGTCTGTTTGTTTTGGCCACCGCAATGAGTTGTTTTGCCAAATGGCTCCAGCTTCACCGGAAGATTTGTTCATGAAGCCAAAGAGAAAAAAAAAAATTTCATTAGTGAAGTGGAGTCGTGCCAAATCAGACCTTAATATATATATGGTTACTCTTTTTGCTTGGTTATTGTTGTGGGTTCACAGAATCCAGTCCGGTCTGTTTAGGACATCTTCTTGATCTAGCAACTTAGATGTAACTAATCTATTTATTATCACTAAATAGTGAAAGCATGAGGCTGGACTCAAGAGATAATTTAGCATATTTTACTATGTATTTCTTCTTCAAAGCATGATATTTAAACGTGTTTGTTGTGGTCTCTTTCATTTGTACTCCCTTCATATAGAAAATAGATGTCCTCTAGGACAGCGACACGGTCTCTAAAACATAAGTTTAACCACTTGTTTTTTTGAAAATATTTGTTGTAAAGTGGTATATGTATATTTTTATAAAAGTATTTTTTTCAAGACAAATTTATTTATATGATTTTTATATCTCTAAACTTAACAATTTAAAAGTTATTCATGATTTATATTCCCAATAATTGACCCAACCCGTGTCCAAAACGACATCTATTTCCTATATGGAGGGAATATTTGTTATCTTTAAACTAGTGCTAAGATCAGTCTTAGTGAGGATTTTATGACCTAGTTTTCAATATATTTATATTTTAAAAATAGTCCAGAAGAGTTTTATCTCCATAAGAGCAAAGCTAATAATTTAGCTCGTTTGTTGGTTGTATAGAATCCTTGCAGCCATCTCCTAGCTCACTCATATAGTAGTTGGCTATTTACTATTAATACATAGTCCACTTATCTCCTCACATTTTTTCTTGGTTCTTGTGTCTAAGCCGATTGTAAGCTTACAACCCGTTTATGCTCTCTCTCCTCCACCTCAACATAGAGCCTGATTACAACCCTTTATTATATTTTCTCTGTAACTCTGTCAACTCCCATAAAACTCTTAGACCAATCTCAGTAGAGAGTTTCACTGTGTTATTCCCAAGACTGTCATGTCATATAGAATGAAATAAAACTCAGATGAAACACTTATTCTCAGTGTAAGTTTCATTCAATAGTTTTATAAAGATTCAATTTCGTTCATGACCCAGCATAGAGAGTTAGTAATCGTGTTAAGAGAATTTTATTTCTTCACTCTTTTCTTAAATATACTATCATATTATAAAAAATATCTCTATAAATAATCTATTTAATACTCTCTCCGTCCACGAAAGAATCAATTCCTAGAGTTGTCTTAAGTCAAACTTTTTAAACTTTGATCAAATTTCTAGAAAAAACTATCAAGATTGATAGTACCAAATTTACATCATTAGATATATCTTCGAATATATTTTCATAATGTGTCAATTTTATATCATAGATGTTATTACTTTTTTCTATAAAGTTAGTCAAAGTTAAAAAAAGTTTGACTGACACAGATTCTAGAAATTGATTCTTTTGTGGACAGAGGGAGTATCAATAAAACTCGCATGAAATGCCTATCTACAGCTCATATGAAACTCCGTTCAGACCGAGACGATCGTTAAAAACGCCGGACCAATTAACCAAAACAAGACGCTAGCTACTAGCTTTCCGGACCCATTAAAATCGTGACGGGAAAATGAAATATGTCCATTTATTGCTCATGGACCACACCAAGGAAACAGTGAAACACAAAGCTCTGTCCACGGTCCCAGGCCACGTAATCAAGGTCGCGAGCGCGGACTTTTCTACGTTTGCAAATGGTCTCGATCACTGTTCCGTAGTACGTGATCCTTTTTTTGGTTTTTGCTATTAGGCTAGTGTCAATGGAGGTTTCACGAGAGTGTCATGCACATTAAATAGACTGCTATGTCAGCATTTGCATGAAATTGCATGAAATTGGGAGGAGAGAGAAGGAATTCGTTTCACCATGATGAAACTATATAGCGGTGTTTCCAAAACATTGGAAAGTGTGTGAAACCTCCATTGAGAGTGTTATTTTATTTCATCTACATTCATGGAGGAAGGACATTGGTGGAAGAGAGGAGAGAGAGACAACGGTGGACCCATAGAAGCTTTAAATAGTATGTGAAATTGTGTAATGAAACTATGCATTGAGGGAGAGAGTTGTTTCATATTAAAATTTCAAATCTTGGAAACTGTGAGATGAAACTAGCCATTGAGACTGGCCTTATTGGAACACCTAACAAAAAAACTCGGACACTCCGTTTCTACCGTTATGTATGGTAGATGGAGTCACACATTCACCGTCGTCCATCTAAGGCCAGGCTCAAGGAGAATTTCATCTCCCAGTTTCCAATACACTCAGATTTTAAAAACAGTGAATAAGAGTTTTATGAGGATGAAACTATCTCTACTCTCATGAAACTCTTGTCATCTCTCTTCATTAATATAGCGTCATGTCAACGTATTAAATGTTCATAAAACTCTATGAAACTCTCACTGAGACTGACCTAACAGAGTTCACTTTAGCTATACATATAATCTATATAAACTCTTAACATTTAATCAAAATTTATAAAAAAAGTACACCAGTATTTATGATACCAAATTTCTTTCAGTACATTCTCCATGAAATTGATTTTGGAAGTGCATTTTACGTGAACATGTAATAGATGTTAGTACAAATTTAAGAGATTTGATTTAAAAGGCTAAATTTAAGCTATAATTCATAACACAGGAAATAATAAGTGAATAACGGTAAGTGCAATTTGTTGAAAGAGAAAGAAATCACCGTAAAAGTGATTCTCATGTATATTGCAATGGTGATGTTTACATATATATATATATACATAGGGAAAAGGCACGTGTTGGAAGGCCTATTTCCTTGGCCGATACGGCCTCTCGTAATGATAACCGTCCTTTTGCGGTTGCTAATGACAGGATTACAACTAACTAATTGATCACTAATTAACTAATTAATTATCCTAATTAATCTTAACACTCCCCCTTGATCAATTAATCTTCTGTATATACGCCATTGCTTGTTCTTAAAAGTCTTGAAGGCTTTGGAAAAACCCTGTGGGAAAAATCCAAAGTATATCGATATACCAGACAAAACTTCTTAAAACCCAGTGGGAAAAGAAGGAGAAATACCATGATATATTTGAATCCAAATGTTAATAGACCCTTTAGGTGATCCTAAAGACTTAGTCTAAAACAACTTTGATCAGAGATCAATATGCCATATATTATCCTTGAAAAACCTTTATAAGGAAAAATAGATAATATGACACTTACTATGTGTTACTATTACCTCATTAAAACTTTATGTGAGAAAACTCAAAAATAGAGTAAAACTCGTATAAAGGAAAAGAGTATAATGTAATGATGAAGTAGGTTATATCTAGAGAGATTCTCCTCCTGATTCTTGCAAATCTTTAAGTCTTCTCATACCAATACCATCAACACATTTTCGGAATGCGGAGTATGGTAGAGATTTTGTGAATAAATCCGCAAGATTATCACAAGATTTAATTTGCAGGATTTCCATCTCTCCATTCTTTTGGAGCTCGTGGGGGTAGAATAACTGGAGAATAATATGTTTTGTCATATTACTCTTAATATAGCCTGATTCCATCTGAGTAACACATGCCGAATTATCCTCAAAGATAATTGTCGGTGTCTCAACTGCACCAATACCACATGACTTAGTTATGTGGTGTATTACTCTACGAAGCCAAACGCATTCGCGTGAAGCTTCATATAAAGCAATAATTTTTGAGTGATTGGTGGAGGTAGACGTTAATGTCTGCTTTGAAGACTTCCAAGATATTGTTGTACCACCTTGCAAGAAAACAAAGCCTGTTTGCGATCTGCCATTGTGGGGATCTGATAGATAACCAGCGTCTGTATATCCTAACAAAATTGGATCTTGGTTTCTGTTATAGAGCAATCCAAGATCCCTTGTGTCATTGAGATACCTCAGAACTGTTTTAACTCCTACCCAATGACGTTTGGTAGGAGCAGCACTATGTCTTGCTAGTAAATTAACCGCGAATGTTATATCCGGCCGGGTGTTGTTTGCAAGATACATTAGTGCTCCAATGGCACTGAGATATGGGACATGTGGTCCTAATATCTCTTCTTCCTTTTCCCGAGGCCTAAAAGGATCCTTTTTACATCTAAGGACCTTACTACCATCGGGGTTTTTGTAGGATATGATTTGTCCATATTGAATTTCTTCAATACTTTCTGGACATAGGCAGCTTGGTATATGAATATACCAGAAGGTAAATGCTCAAGTTGTAAACCCAAGCAAAATTTGGTTTGACCCAAATCCTTCATTTCAAACTCCATCTGTAAATGATGACGTGCTTCATTAATATCAGGTTCGTTGCCAATGATATTGAGATCATCAACGTAGACTGATATGATACAGAATCCTGTTGAAGATTTCTTAATGAAGACACATGGACAGTCATCATTATTTGTGTATCCCTTTAATTTAATGAATTCACTTAACCGATTGTACCACATTCGGCCTGATTGTTTTAAGCCATATAATGACTTCTGCAACTTGACGCAATACATGTTGCGATTTGCCTTAGGATTCGGTATATTGATTCCATCGGGAACCTTCATGTATATATCCGAATCTAATGACCCATATAAGTATGCGGTCACTACGTCCATCAACTGCATAGATAGACGATTTTGTACTGCCAATGCTATTAAGTATCGGAACGTTATTCCACTCATTACCGGAGAGTAAGTTTCGTTCAAATCAACGCCATGTCTTTGCGTAAAACCTTGTGCCACTAGCCTTGCTTTATATCTCACTACTTCATTGTTTTCATTCCTTTTACGGACGAAAACCCATTTGTATCCTACAGGAAGGATGCCAGGAGGTGTTGGCATTACAGCCGAAAACACTTCCCTTTTATAAAGCGAGGCAATCTCTGTTTTAATTGCTACTTTCCAACTATCCCAGTCTGAGCGCTTCTTGCACTCAGTCATAGACTTAGGATCTGAATCAGTTTGAAGGATATTCGCAATTTCTTCAGAGAAATATATGTCGACTATTATGGACTTACGATCATAAGACTCTCCAGTCTCTATAAAATTTATAGCAATTTCTTCTACCCTTAAAGGTTCATCAAGACTTTCCGAAACGATGAATCTTGGGTCTTTCGATATTCCAGCCTCAGTGTTTATGCGCATAACTGAGCTAGATTGTGGATCACTACTATCCACAGGACATTGTCCTAGGTGTCTTTCAACCAAAGGTTGAGTTGCATTTCCAGTCTTCTTTTGCTTGCCAACATTCACATCTTGCCTCTTGGAAGTGCTTCTCCCCCTCTTTTTGCCAACAGGGGGTTGAGTGGTTTTATCTGGTACCTCCACTCTTTCGGGCACATTCCTTGCAGGATGGAGAGACTTTGTGACACCTTTATAATCAGAGAAAGCGTCTGGCAGATTGTTTGCAATATTTTACAAATCAATAATTCTTTGAACTTGTAGTTCAGTTTCTGTAGTACGTGGATCAGAAAATGAGATGTCTTTTGCATCCCAATCAATTTCCTAGCATTCTTTTTGGTACAATTCTCCCCCTAATGCCGGAAAATGATCCTCATTAAAAATAGAATCAGTGAACCAGGCTGTAAATAGATCCCCTGTTAGAGGTTCTAAATACTTAATGATCGACAGAGATGAATATCCGATATAGATCCCCAGTTTCCTGTGAGGGCCCATCGATGTTCGCTGAGGTGGTGAGATGAGTACGTATACAGCGCACCCAAATTTATGCAAATGGGAAATACTTGGAGGATTCCCACGTACTAACTGCAATGGGGAGGTTTCGTGATATGTAATTGGTCATAGTTGGATTAGATCAGCAGCGTGCATGACCCCAACACGACGTAGGCAATTTGCAATTCATCTACATAGGTCTTGCAATGAGCTTGATTCGTTTAATCAACGATTCAGCCAAACCATTTTGAGTATGTACATATGGAACAGAATGCTGAACCTGAATTCCCAGAGCCATGCAATAATCATTAAAAGCACGGGATGAGAATTCAACAGCATTGTCTATTCGGATTGATTGAATCCGATGTTCAGGATAATGTGCCTTCAACTTGATAAGTTGGGCCATTATTTTGGCAAAAGCATGGTTACGTGTCGATAAAAGACACACATGAGACCATCTTGTCGATGCGTCTATTAAAACCATGAAATATCTAAACGGCCCCGATAATGGTTGAATCGGACCACAAATATCCCCTTGAATTCGTTCAAGGAATTTGAGTGGTTCAGCTCTAATTTTAAGATATGATGGTCTTAAAATTAATTTTCCCGTAGCACAGACAGTGCAACAAAAATCTTTATTTTGGAGAAATTTGGCGTTATCCATATCATGACCTATGGAATTGCCTATAATTTTCCTCATCATCCCTATTCCAGGATGCCCAAGTCGATCATGCCAGTTACGGAATGTATCGACATCTCGGAAAATTATTTTATAAGCAACATGTTCTACAGGTTTTATGTATGTAAAGTACAATCCATATTGGAGTGAAGAAATCTTTTCGCAAATGCGTTTGCCAAATCCAGTAAGTTTGGTAAAGAGAAGATATTCCTCTTTATTGTCTTCATGTGTCTCGACATGAAAACCATTGTTACGGACGTCTCTAAAACTTAGAAGGGTACGGGTCGATTCAGGATACAATAAGGCATCCTCTATCGTAATCTGGGTACCCATTGGCAGAGTAATAGTGGCTCGTCTTGAACCAACTATTAATGCATCATGACCAGCAATGGTCAAAATATTTCCTTCTCTTTTCTTAAGAGTTTGAAAATATTTAATCTCTCTAAGTATAGAGTTTGTGGCACCAGAGTCCACAATGCATAATTCTTCCTCCATTGGATTGAGTTCAACAGACATCTATATGTAAAGTAAATGTAAATAAATACGAACATATAGAATTATACATACAATATATTGAATATCAAATATATGAGTATGATATTTACAATATTTCGAGATTGTATAAGTTAATAGCTAATATATGATAACTTTATACAAATCTCAAGCACATTATTAATACAACCCAAACAAACTTAGATTATTACAACATATATTTATATAGATATCAAGTCTGAAACTGAGATTATTCCAAATCTCCAAACATGTCTCTTGGTTCTTGATAATTTTTCTTGCTCCACTCAAATGTCTTCTACCTTGCTACTTGCAACCGCGTTCTGATCCCAGTTGTAATCCCAACCGCAACCCAGTTGCCTTGTGAACTCCTTGCGAGAAACAAGTGTGACACATTTCCTTTTTCATTACTCAACCCCAGCCTTTAAGCACTTCTTAAATCTCGGGACGAGATTTCTTTTAGGGGGGAAGGCTGTAACACCTCTGAAGTTTAATAAGTAATTAACCTGACATGTCATCATCATTAGTCTTTAATCATTCTTGCCATGCATTTAAGTTTGCTTAATTTTTGTGTAGATCTTGTTCAGTTAAGTGTTTTTGATGCTGTGTTATGAGGACCAAAATTCAAAAATCAAAATAAAATTTAAATTCCTTTTGAAAAACCCCAAATTTCCAAACTCTAGTTTTACCCCTTTTCTAATTCAAAAGTTGTTCAAAATTTAAAGTTGGTCCTTTTAGCAAAGTTGTAGATCTCAAATTCTAAACAACTTTGGTGTTTTGAGTTTTCTTTGTGCAGTTCAAAGTTTAGGAGTAATTTTCAAGATTTCAAAAGAAGAATAGGTTTTCACTGTGCACAGCTGGAGGACCCCTACCTCATCCTCACCTGGCCCCTACCTCTCTTTGCCCGGACCCCCACCGTCCTTTTGCCCGGACCCCCACCGTCCTTTTGCCCGGACCCCCACCGTCCTCTTGCCCGGACCCCCACCGTCCTCTTGCCCGGACCCCCACCGTCCTCTTCGCCCGGACCCCCACCGTCCTTCGCCCGGACCCCGGCATCACCCTGCGCCTATAAAAGCCACCAAGCTCCCCATTGCCACCACCAACACTTCCTCGCCAACCCAAGCCATCAGGCAGCCCCAGCGCCCGCCAAGGCCGCCACTGCCTTCGCCTTGAGCTTCTCCACCTTCCCAAGCCACCAATTTCACCCCTCTGTCCTTTCCTTCGCCGGCGCAGCGACTCCCCTCCAACTCGGGCGAATCGCTCGAGCCTCACCCTCGAGCCAACCTTCGAGCCAACCCTCGAACCGCACACCCTCGAGCGTCCCCTCGAGCCACATCCCTCGAGCCGCATCTCCCGAACATGCCAGGGCCAGCCTCGAGCCTCACCCTCGAGCGTCCCCTCGAGCCTCACCCTCGAGCACGCCTGCGAACCGCGCCCCCTCGAAGCAGCCGAGCCCCACCCTCAGCCTCGGGCGAATCGCAGCCACCCTCGGACTGAGCCTCGAGCACGCCGAGGCTACCCTCGAGAGGTTAGCCGAGCCTCCGCCGAGGCCTCGCCACCATCGAGCTCCCGCCTCCGACCCTTGCACCGCCTCGCCGAGCCTCGTTTCCAACTCCTGGTGAGCCCGCGAAGCTATCCCCACCCTCTGCCTTCCCAGCCGAGACCTCGAGCGACCGGTCCGCTGTCCGCCTTACAGGCAAGCGCGCCGAGCCTCGAGAGAAGCACAGTTTTCCTTTTCTTTTAAAAATATGAATAGTGTTTTGTTTTCTTCTTTTTGTGAGGTTTAATCTGTTGTTCTAAAAATCTTGAGATAAATGTTGTGTGTTCCTTGCTCTGTGTAGTATTTTAGAAAAATAAGAAACTCTACTTTTCTGCAAAGTTTAAAATATGAAAAATCCTCCTTTTAATTAATAAATGGATAGTTTTAGGTTTTTAGTAAAACATGTATAGCTCCAAAGGTCATGAAATTTGTTTTGTCATCTATTTACACCATGATGAACCTATGAGATTAATTTGGTAAATTTTGGGACAACTGTATAAAATGATCTTTTAAAATAAATTAGGAAAAACAGAAAAGTAATCATGGTGTGACCTTTTGGATTGTTTGCTGTTCATAGACCCCACCCCTCTGGTCTATGATGATTGTGATGCCTTGCAATGTTTTGTAAATAATGCTTAATAAGTTTGTTTAATCTTGCTTAAAAAGATAAAGATAATTAATCTTTATGTCTATCCTAGAAGTTACTCACATGTTAGAAAGTTGTACTCTAGAATCAGTAGTCTTGTCCTTCACCTTAGCATGCATTCCATGGCATCATGTTAAAGCATACATCATTTATCCACGTGTAGTATCCAAGAGTGTTGAAGTCGTGTTGATCAAGCTCTGGTGTTCACCTTTGTCGAACGAGCCTCGGAGGAGGGTTCTTGTTGGACAGGCTTCGTCGAAAAAGACTTAACTTCAAGCAGCAAACGAACTAACTTGTGTCAATCTTTCTTGGATCTTATCTTCCCTGCAACGAAGGCAAGCCCCGGTGCATTTAACCCTTCCTTGGATTTATAAAATGTTTTCCTTAAATGCTTTTGAGTTAAACTACTGCATTAGGTTATAGGAGTTGTGTGATGACCTATTACCTGCATTATTTACCTCCACCAGAAGATCCACAAGCCCTGCTTTAAAACTATTTGCAAAATGCTTAGTGATGCTATACTATAGATTTGTAATAAAATGCCATTTTCAAAAGTGTGATCACTGAAAGAATCTTTATGAGAATTTGGCTTTACTTCCCGTTCGATGACTGCTTGCCTAGCTAGCATGTGGTCATTGTCGAGAAGAGGTTGTCCGCGCGTATGGTGCCGTCATGTTGTAGTCCGGGACTCAACAGTTGACACCGACCGGGACAGGGTTGAAAAACCGACAGGACCTGTACTCTTGGGTTAGAGTCCCGAGGTGCTTGTCGCTGGCGGAAAAATGTAGGGACCATCCGTATGGGGGCCTGCTGGCCAAGACTTGCAACTATTCACATACTACGGAAAGCTCTGGCTCCGAGGAATCCTTTATTGGACCGACAACCGCGCACTGGGAGTGGAGAGATGGCGGAAGTAGCATGTACCCACGTGGTCGTCGTACCTGGATAGGAGTGGTGTACTGTACTTCCGGGTGGCGTAGGACCGGGCCCAATCTTGGAGGAATCGTGGTAGACGAGTTGGCATATGCAAGCTTGGGTGCTACATATGCAGTGTGGATAGGGATCCTCAGCTGAGTATTATTTATCCGGATTAACGTTGCTCCTCGGTTATGGAGACTTGGTCACTGACTGTCAACGGAGAGTGGTTCTCAACTAGGTATGTTTTGAAATGTAAAATGAATCATGGACAATGAAGAATTGAGAAATACTTGAATCTTTCCAAAATAAAACAAGGTTTACAAAATGCTTTTTCTGCAAAATACTTAAGCCTTACCTTGACTACCCTAAGCCTTTCATTCCTGAGTCTTCTCCCTTTTTCTTTAGTCGGGTAAGTCTTGTTGAGTACCCCAGTACTCAGGGTTTGTTAATTCCCTGTTGCAGGTTTCTATTAGGTGGTGTTGATCATGATCATGTCAGTGGGCTTAACGTGATCTGGTTGTTCCTCTTCTCCAACTTAGGTACTCCGCCTAAGTGTGGTTCTGTCATACTACTCTTCTTCCGCAATACCAGTTATTTTTATGTAAAAAGTAACATCTTCATAATTTGTAAAGTTTATCTATCTTGCTTCCGCACTCCGATGGTATTTTGTATCAACTATTGTAATGTTGTAATTATTCCAACCTTCATGATGATGGTCCTGTGGCTCGTGAGTAATTCGGGGTCCTCTCGGGGACACCCGACGGATCTTTCCAGTAACGTGTTTCATTTGCACAGTCATTGGGCTCCCTATGAAGATGACGTGTGCAAGTGGGCCACATTATTGGGTGGTTCCGTCACATTAATCTTAACACAATTACATATTTGAACGCTCAAAAAAGAACTCAAGCAGTCGAGCTAAACTATCGCGTATAGGGAAATCTTTTCACTTACATATGGTAGTTAAAAATGTGGTACCCGATCCTTTAATTTTGGATTATTTTTATACACACGAAACTATTACTTGTACCAAATCATGTTTTTCTTCAGCTTGAATATTGTTATGAACTTTTCATACACATGTATATGAGCTAGTGATAACTTGATTCAACTATTGAGGATGCCCTAATGCTCTACTATGATAATTTTCATGGGATTAATTAAGGCTAATCTTAGTGAGAGTTTCATCTAAGTTTCATTTGCATTAAATATTCTGTCACATAAGTGTTTTTATGACATGACAGTGTATTTAAGAAGAGAGGGGTGAAATGAGTTTCATCTACTCTTGACACGAACACTAACTTTATATGAATCATGAAATTTAATATCTATGAAACTCTAGAATGAAACTCCAGATTGATTGTTTGATTCAAGTTTTATTTTATTTCATATAACATGACAGTTTTAGAAATAACACAATAAAAACTGACCACTGAGATTAGCCTTATCACGTATGTTGTGAAATTATATTAAACTGTGTCACATCCAGGATGATTTCTTTGAGAAAATCAATGCACTAAACACCACCGGTTTCTTTTGCTTTGAAACAGATGCAGCTTTTTATGATAGATGGAGAAGAAAGATAATTGGTAACAGGATCATAGGAGAAGAGTAATCATTCTAACTTTTCTAGATACATACTTTTTATTTTATATCTAGACATATTAGATATCTTGATACTTAGCAAGCTATATGTAACTAGAAAAACTGGAATGGCTTCAAACTTTGAGCAGAGGGAGTAATTAATTGCTTGGCTTGAGGAGATGTTCATTTGGAAGAATAAGTTTCAGAATTATGTGCACATGATGTGGTATGACATGAAAAAACTTAATGGTATCTCAATGTGTGTTTGATACCACCTTGTTTCACCAGCGAAACACCTTGCTGGCGAAGTAGCTTCAGTAGTGAAGCTAAAATTGTTTTTTTTAAAGTAGCAAAACAACTTCTAATGGTAGATAAAAAATGGTGAAATATGCATAACACCCTTCTATTTTCATTTCTTTCCTTTCATCTTCCTTCCTTTATTTATTTATTTATTTTCTCTTCTTATTTCCCCTTATCCTCTCTGATATCCATTTCTCTAAATTTGTCGCCCCAATATATTTCTCCTCTTTCTCGTCCCATTGGACTCCTCTATCTACTCGTACCGCCATCCAACCCACTTCTCTCTAACTTTGGCCAATCCATTTTTCCTCTCCGCTCATCTGCAGTCCCACCCGCCGCCCGTCGGGACTCTGACTTTGCCTTGACGCTCTATTTTGCCTTGACCCATGAGACTTTGATTCGACCTCCGGTCCGTTGTGATCCTAGGGACTCTGCAATTCCATCTTCGTCCTGACACTCCGGTCTGCCTCATCCGCCGCACCTCATGCACCCAGCTGAAGGGTGGTTTGGGGGAGTGCCTGCATGCTTCGATTAAGGAGCAGGGCGAAGGTATTTTTTAGGTTCCACCTAAAAGAGCGTAATTTTCAGGAGTAGTAGAGCAAAACACATGTTTTCTACCTCGTTTCGTAGGTGAATCCATGGAATTAGAGCAACTCCAGCCCACCTCCTAAACAGACCCCCTATTTTAAATTTAGAGACTTGATCTAAAAAAATTCACTCCAATGCAGTTCCTATTTGGCCTCTTATTTTTTGAGGGCTTCTATAATTTAGTTTGAGGCCCCCAGGAATAGGAGCCTCCTATCCGCTCCCCCCCCCACCCCGACGCGTGTTCCCCACCGCCGCGGTCGACACCCGCGAGTACGGCTCGCCGCTGGCCCGAGGTGAGAACGTCGACCGTCCATGTCGCTGCCCCGACGCAAGCGCGCTGCCCATCCATGGCGCTGCCCCTAACGCGAGGCGCGAGCGCAGCTCTCTGCTGCCCGACATCTGATTCAGATCCTTGATGGCGAGCTCCTTTGCATCCCTCTGTCGCGGTGACGACAATGCGACTCCTTCCCCGACGAGTGTCTCTAGTGCTTCCCTCGGGCGGCTCGACTCCCTTCCCAACGAAGGGGAAGCCTACGGCGGCGCGACGGCCGGCGGCGAGAACGCAGCTGGCTCTGGCTGAGAGCAGAAGGCGCCGTCCTCGCCGCTGCTTGTGGACGCGCCGGAGCCGGAGGCGGACCCGGACCCGTCGCTGTAGTCGAGGGGCGACGCGGGGCTGCCGCAGGCGACGCCGCCGCGCCTCGCCTTCTTCTTTTTCTTTGTCGCCGCATCCGCGAAGGCAGCGGAGACCGAGGCCGACGGGGACTCGCGCCGGGACCGCGAGCGCCACAGCCGGCCAGCCCAGGTCCGGCGCGTCATCATTGCCGCCGCCGTCGCAAGCGGGCTAGTGCTTGCGCCATGGTCCAGATCCTTGATGTCGAGCTCCTCTACATCCCTCCGTCGCGGTGGCTTCGACCTGATTTCGGGGGTGTGGTTGGAGCTTGTCTTTGATTTTGGTCCTCAAACTTTGTAGCCCACCTGCTAAATAGAGATGTAGGGGCTTTATTTTGGGACTGTGGCGGGAGTTGCTCTTGCTCCCATGGGTCTACGAGGTTTATTAAATAACACTGGAAAAGCTATGCAAGGTTTATCAAACAACACTAGAAAAGCTATCAATTCGTTGTTTGTTTTTCATGCCTAAACTACTCCCTCTATAACTTAATATTTATTGCTGCGCTTTGCATGACGATAAAAATTAACTAGATTTATAGATAATATTATCAACAATTGTATCTCAAAAAAGTCAATGCATTATGTAAATAAACTTAACGATCAATCTAATGATAAATAGTTATGTATCGTAAGTATTGATATGTCTTATTTATATTTAATTAAAGCTAATTCTCAGAAAATAAAAACGACAGCTAAAAAGCGACTGAGACCGAGGGGGAGGAGTATCATACGGAGTATATAACAAGAGCAACCACCACAAGTCCACAGCTATATAGATGTACCATTTTTAGCAAACAGCCATAAACGCCTAAACGGGAAAAACCTGACCACTAGCTGCAGCAACAGAAACAGTACAATGGATGAGCTCGTCTGCCCCGGCTCATCAAGCAGCTCTCCCTCGCCCACCTCCTTCTCCGCGGCCGGCCACATCCCGGAGCTCGAGTTCGTGTCCTGGGATGTCCCGGAGGAATGGATGGAGGGCAACGACTGGTTAGATGCTGAACCCTTGGATGGCGACGAGCAGGACCCGCGCTCGGCGCGCAACGGCCTGTCCATGTCCAGGTCCGGCGGCGTCGGCGAAGAACCGCCGGCACCTGCGCCGAAGCAGCGGGGCCGGAAGCCCGGGCCCCGGGCCAACGGGCCCGTCATCAGCCACGTGGAGGCCGAGCGGCAGCGGCGGGACAAGCTCAACCGCCGCTTCTGCGAGCTCAGGGCCGCCGTGCCCACGGTGTCCCGGATGGACAAGGCGTCCCTCCTCGCGGACGCCGCCGCCTACATCGTCGAGCTGCGCGACCGCGTCGAGCAGCTCGAGGCCGAGGCCAAGGCCAAGCAGGCGGCGGCGGCGGCGAAGGCGGCAGCCCAAACCCACTCGTTCGGCGGCCTCCAGCTCCAGGCGGAGAACCTGGGGGGGCTGGAGGTGCGCATGGTCGCCGGGCTGGACGCGGCGAGGCTGCGCCTGACGACGACCGCGGCGCGCCACGCGCCGGTGCACCTCATGCTCGCGCTCCGCTCGCTGGACCTGCAGGTGCAGCACGCGTGCGTGTGCAGGGTGGGCGGCATGACCGTGCAGGACGCCGTCGTCGACGTGCCCGCCGGCCTGCGGGACGAGCGCTGCCTCCGCGCCGCGTTGCTTCACAGGCTGCAGCAGAGCGGCGGCTACTAGCTATATATAGCCCTCGTCGCCGGCCGGTCGGCCGGAATAAAGGTTTGAGCTGATCTACTCCGTCTCCGTCTCCGCCAAACCAAACTAGAGCTCCTCGTGTTCGTGATCGCCTTGCTTGGACGACATTCTCAGGCGTCAAATCAAGCTGGCTGCCTGTTATCTTCAGTCTCATTATTACTTGTCCGTGTATCTGTTGCGATAGTGCCGGTTTCTTGTTTGTTGGCGTTGTTCTTATCTTCCTTTTTGAGGACATATGCTATGCATCTGTTGTTTCAGTTTCTCTCGGCATATCCATATATGTCAGTAGTCAGTAACATATACGTATGTTTTTCGCGCTCTTGAAACAAATTATTGTTTCAATGAGCTTGTTCATACTGATAGTGTGGCTGTAAATTTCAACAAAAGTATCACAAACACTATAAATAAAACATTTTGCGCTAGATTCAACGGTTTACACTGATCGGTTTGAAAAGGCCTGAAGTTGACTTTTATTTACGAGTGCAGATGAACGAATGAAGTATATGCTCATTCGCAGTGCACATTATGTTCACAAAAAAACTAAAAGGGTTGTGGCGACATCACTAAAATTTAACGGATACAGTAACACTAAGGGTCTATTTGTTTGATATGCCGTTTTTAGACTTTTAGCTTGGAGGTTTTTGCTCAGAAGCTACCTTCTTGTTTTTTTTTCTTAAAAAACAAGCTTTCTGTCTTTCGACTTTGGTTGTTGGTTTTATTATTTACTTTTGTGGTAAATTTTAGCTTCTCAGCCCACACTAGAACCAGCAAATTTTCTCTCTCAATGTGCTAAAAAAACTTTCTTGCTTTTCAAAAACAAGCTCAACAGTTAGATTTGCTTGTTTTGGCTAGCAAAAGCCAGCAGAAAGTGAAACAAAACAGGCC
>CM019828.1:9731069-9751165 GCA_009763385.1 Coix lacryma-jobi var. lacryma-jobi
GTGAGGGAACCATCGAAGTACATGGTCCAGAGCTCGGCTTGAATCTGTGCCGGCGAGAGCTGAGTGTCGGTCCATTCAGCAACGATGTCCGCCAACGCTTGCGACTTGATGGCCTTTCGCGGGGCATAGGTGATGGTCTCCCCCATTAGTTCGGCGGACCACTTGGTGATGCGCCCCGTGGCCTCCCGATTGTTGACGATCTCTCCGAGGGGGAAGGACGACACCACCGTTACGGGATGAGCGAGGAAGTAGTGTTGGAGCTTGCGCCTTGTGACGATGATGTCGTAGAGCAGCTTCTGGATGTGCGGATACCGGACCTTGGCCTCGGAGAGTACCTCACTGGTGAAGTATACCGGTCGTTGGACCGGCAATGCATGACCCTCCTCGTGCCTCTCGACGGCTATGACCGCGCTAACCACCTGAGTGGTTGCGGCCACATAGAGGAGGAGGGGCTCGGGGGAATCGTCACCTTCGGCTGGTCGCGGGGGCACGAGAATTGGTGCAGAAGTCAGCAACCCCTTCAACTTGGTTAAGGCCTCCTCGGCTTCGGCGGTCCACGCAAAGTGTTCCGTCTTTTTTAGCAGGCGGTAGAGGGGTAGTGCTTTTTCCCCCAGCCTCGAGATGAATCTGCTGAGAGCGGCTAGGCAGCCTGTTACTTTCTGCACACCCTTGAGGTCACGAATCGGGCCCATCCTCGTGACTGCTGAGATTTTTTCAGGGTTTGCCTCGATCCCCCGTTGTGAGACGATGTAGCCAAGTAGCATGCCTCGAGGCACACCAAAGACACACTTTCTCGGGGTTGAGCTTCACATTCTTGGCCCGGAGGCACTCGAACGTGGTCTCGAGGTTGCTGATGAGGTTCCCGACTTTTTTAGTTTTAACCACGATGTCATCGACGTAGGCCTCGACGGTCTTGCCTATGTGCTCGCCAAAGATGTGCTGCATACATCGTTGGTACGTTGCCCCGGCGTTTCGAAGGCCGAAGGGCATCGTAACATAGCAATACATACCAAATGGCGTGATAAAAGAGGTCGCGAGCTCATCGGATTTTCTCATCCTAATTTGGTGGTAGCCGGAATACGCATCAAGGAACGAAAGCACTTCGCACCCAGCAGTGGAATCGACGATCTGGTCAATTCTAGGTAAAGGAAATGGAACTTTTGGACATGCTTTATTCAGACCAGTGTAATCTACACACATCCGCATTTTTCCATTCTTTTTCCTAACTAGTACAGGGTTAGCTAGCCACTCTGGGTAAAATACCTCCTTGATGAATCCGGCCGCCAAAAGCTTGTGCACCTCCTCGCCGATGATCCTGCGCTTTTCCTCGTCGAAGCGGCGCAGGCGTTGCTTCACCGGTCTGGACCCGGCCTGGATCTCCAAGGCGTGCTCGGCGACTTCCCTCGGTATGCCCGGCATGTCCGAGGGGTTCCACGCAAACATGTCGATGTTCGCGCGGAGAAAGTCGACGAGCACTGCTTCCTATTTGGGCTCGAGGCTGGTACTGATGGTCAGCGTCTTGCCATTGGCCGAGGTCGGGTCGACGGGTATTTGCTTGGTGTGCTCAGCCGGCTCGAAGGTGCCGGCGTGACGCTTTGCTTCTGGGGCCCCCTCGGTGGCCAGAGCTGCCAAGGCCTCGAGCGAGTCGAGGTGGACGTTGGCCTCCCCCCGCTCGACGCACTCCACGTCGCAGTGGTATGCGTGCTCGTAGGAGGTGTCAACGGTGATGACCCCTTTTGGCCCCGGCATCTTGAGCTTCAAGTACGTGTAGTTAGGAATCGCCATGAACTTGGCGTAGCCTGGCCGGCCGATGATGGCGTGGTAGGTCCCTTGGAAGCCGACCACCTCGAAGGTGAGCGTTTCCTGACGGAAGTTTGCCGGCGTGCCGAAGCAGACCGGCAGGTCGATGCGCCCGAGGGGGTGGGCCTTCTTTCCTGGTACTACTCCGTGGAACCCCCGACGCTGGGTCGGAGCTGTCCCTCTGAAATCCCCAGGAGGTCGAGGGTCTCGAGGTATATGATGTTGAGGCTCGAGCCCCCATCCATCAACACCTTGGAGAACCGAACGTCGATTATGATGGGGTCGACGACGAGGGGGTAAGCCCCCGGGTTTATGACACGGTCCGGATGGTCGTCACGGTCGAACGTGATTGGCGCATCGGACCAGTCAAGATACCGGGGGCGTCGTGGCCAAGCGAAAAGATTTCCCGGCGCTCCTTCTTTCTTTCTCGAGCTGAGAGCCCGACGGTCGGCCCCCCGTAGATCATGTAGCAGTCGCGCACCGGGGGAAGTCGCCATCTGCGTTCCTGCCGCCGCGTCGATCGGTATCCTTTCCCTTAGGCGCGTCTTCCCTCTTATCGCCGAGCTTGGAGTAGTAGCCCTTCAACAGTCGGCAGTCTTTCAACTTGTGGTTTACGGGGCCCCTGTGGTAGGTACAGGGATCCTCGAGCATCTGGTCGAAAACAGCCCCATCGGGGGGCCTCGGGGCTTCTTAGGCTCGAGGGCGCCCGCGAGCACCTCTTTGTCGTCGTCGTCATCGGCGCCACGCTTCGCCTTCTGGCCCTTGCGTTTGTTTTTCTTCCTTTTGTTGCCGTCATTGTTGTCGTTCTTGGCGTCGTTGCCCTTGTTGGAGCCCTCCGGCGCGATCACCGCCTTGCCTTTGTCCGTGGAACGGCCAAAGAAGGCCCCCACTGCTTCGTCGCCCGAAGCAAAGCTGGTGACGCGATCCATCAGGTCCTCGACCGTCCCGGACGGTAGCGTCCTAGCTCATGAACAAGCTCTTGGCATGTCGTGCCCGCGAGGAACGCTGAGATGACGTCCTCGTCAGGCACGTGGGGGAGCTCGAGACGCTGCTTCGAGAACCGTCGAGCAAGTCGCGGAGGGGCTCGTCCGCCGCCTGCCTGCAACGCCGTAGGTCCCAGGGGTTGCCTGGACGCACGCAGGTCCCCTTGAAATTCCCGTCGAAGACCCTGACTAGGTCGGCCCAGTCATGGATCCGATCCGGCGGGAGCCCCTCGAGCCACCGGCGGGCGGTGTCCGAGAGGTAAAGTGGGAGTTGACGTATGATCACGCGGTCGTCGTTCTTCGCTCCGCCCAGTTGGCAGCCAAGGCGGAAGTCCGAGAGCCAGAGCTTGGGCTCGACCTCCCCGTCATACTTCACGATGTTGGTCGGCGGTCGGAAGCGGTCGGGGAGGGTCGAGCTGCGGATGGCCCGGCTGAAGACTCGGGGGCCCGGGGGCTCGAGGACCTGCCGGTCCTCGTCGCTGTCGTAGCGCCCCCCTCGATGGGCGCTATAGCCACGCTCTTGGGCCCCCTTGTCCTTGCGCCGTCGTGTTGATGTCGTTGCGGGCGTCGTTGGGGTCTCGAGGTGGCCGGTTGTCGACGATCCGTTCGCGGACTGGCCTAGCTCGAGAGGCGTCCGGCTGGTGGACGGATGCCTCGCGAGCGTGGGGCGTGTCCGCCGGTCTCCCCGAGGCTGCTCCGCGTCGGCGTGACGCCGAGCTCTCGGCCTGCTGTACCGCGGCTGTCTCGAGGAGGTTTTTCATTTCTCCGAGCATGCGCCTGGCATCGGGGTTGGAGACGGCGGGCAGGTCACGGAGCATCATAGCCGCCGCCACCACGTTCTGCCCAGCTCGCGGGAAACATACCTCGGGGCGTGCTGGTGCCCCGTCCTCGAGGATCCGCCGGTGGACCTCTCGAGCCCGGCCTCGAGCTCCGGCTCCTCGGGGCTGGGGTGGTTCCTGCATCAGGGTTTGCCGGAGCTGCAGCAGGTGTCGCCGTTCTTCCTCGGCTTTGGTGATTGCCTCTTGCACTTGTGCGAGTTGCGCCGCCCGGCCATCGTCGTGCTTAGGCGGTACAGCCGGTGCTGGAGGTTCGTCCCTTCCCTGAACGCGTGATCCGCCTGCCGCGGCCACGTCGCTAGGTCCTCTCTCGAGGTCGAGCCTGCCTCGTCGTCGCCTTCGTCCTCGGTCGCATACGACTCCCTCGAGTTGGAAGCACTGCACTCCCTGGTGGATCCCAGAGGTCGGGGTCGTGGTAGTCGTATTCGTCGGAGTCGGAGCTGTTGACGGCACGCCGCCTTGGCCGATGCTGGGACCGCAGCTCGCGGTACCATTCTCCGACGGTGGCTCGCCGAGGTGGCTCGAAGGCTCGCAAGAAGTCGCTCGTCGACGCACGGGGGACGATCTCCAGGCTGGCTGGCCATGGCCTGCAGCAGCGCGCCCGAACGCTGCTCCCGGTCCGCCACCGTCTGGTCCTGATGGCGCTCGTCGAGGCGGTGGGCGTATACAGCCGCAGAGTTGTCGAGGCCGACCGGGAACCGCTGGCGTCGAGCGCGGCGCGACCCGTGCGGGAGGAGGCTGAGTGGCGTCGACGGCGCACGGCTCGGAGGCCTCTGGCCTGGTTCCCGGTCCGTACGCATGATGAATGCGAAGTCGCTAGGCGGGCGCGGGTGCGCCCTGGAGGTCTCCGGCCGCGCGCCGGGCTGGTTTCCCCTTGGGGACCCTGCACCGGCTACGGGGGCGTAGGTGTTTGCCGCGGGCACCGCCTGCGCCCGGCGACGACGGTGACGACGGCGCCGCTCGCGATGTGGCGACGTGTGGTGGTGCGGGCGACGCGTCACGCCCCCCGCGCGGGGTGGCGGTGACACGCACTCCGCTCAGGCCCTCCGTGGAGAGCAGAGTCAGCTCGTTGCCGTTGCCTGTGGCCAGGAACTCGAGGCTCCCGAACCAGACGACGGCACCAGCCGAGAACGGAAGAGGGGATGAAGCCATCCAGGAATCAACGAGAAATCGGCTCGGACACGCGAAGTCCCCTACCTGGCGCGCCAACTGTCGGTGTTTCGTACCCGGGGGTATCACACCAACGAGTGATATGATCGCGTGCTTCTCTTCCTGGATGGTGATGCAAGAGGACACAAGGATTTATCCTGGTTCGGGCAAAGAAGGCCCTACGTCCAGCGGGGGGGGATGTTCTTGTATTACTTGCACCTAAGTGCTTGTACAGGGGAGAATACAAGCTCAGTGAGCGTGGACCGGAGTCCGGACTCGTGCCTGTGTGTGGACTCGTGTGTTGTGTTTTCTCCTCCTGAATGAGGGCCCTAGTGTCCCCTTTTATAGAGCAAGGGGAGGCCAGGGTTACATAAAGGTATTACAGGTGTCGGGGCGTATGGTGCCCCATACGGAGAAGGGTAGGAACCCTGTCTTGTCGGGGCCACTGGAGCCGATGTGATCGTCGCTGTTGAGGCGTCCTTGGGTCGTGGCTTCCATCCTGGGCGCGGACGTGGTGGCGCGACAAGGCGGGAGCCGTACAGCACCCATCCCGGAATGTACAGTACGCGGCGGGGTCCCTCCGGGTCTTGGGGTACCTGTCCTCCAATAGCATGAAAGTAGTTAGGGCTCGAAGGGCGCGGAGCCGGCTTCGAGGTGGTGCCACGGGGGCTCGAGGGGCGCGGAGCCGGCCTCGAGGTGTTACAGTGCAGGGCTCGAGGGCGCGTAGCCGGCCTCGAGGGGTTACAGTGCAGGGCTCGAGGGGCGCGTAGCCGGCCTCGAGGGGTTACAGTGCAGGGCTCGAGGGCGCGTAGCCGGCCTCGAGGGTTACAGTGCAGGGCTCGGGGGCGCGTAGCCGGCCTCGAGGAGTTGCAGTGCCTGCTTGGCCGAACAGTGCTGTACTGGTGCCCTTTTGCCCATGCTTGTGGTGAAAACGAGACTTGACCTTTACACCGAGTTTACTGTGGTACATGCTGTGCACTAGTGGACATGACCGAGTAGGTGAAGGCATTAAATGCGTGGTATGGGCTGGTACGGCTGTCTGTGCACTCGAGGTCCGTGCGTTAAGGCTCGAGGTGTGGGGGCGCGCTCGCCCGAGGCCTGGAGGGCTCGGGCGAGACGGAGAGCGATCGTGCTCGCCCGAGGCCTTGCTGGGAGGGCTCGGGCGAGACGGAGATGAGCGTTCGCCCCGAGGCCTGGCTGGGAGGGCTCGGGCGAGACGGAGACAGAGCGTTCGCCCGAGGCCTGGCTGGGAGGGCTCGGGCGAGACGGAGACAGAGCGTTCGCCCGAGGCCTGGCTGGGAGGGCTCGGGCGAGACGGAGATAGAGCGTTCGCCCGAGGCCTGGCTGGGAGGGCTCGGGCGAGACGGAGATAGAGCGTTCGCCCGAGGCCTGGCTGGGAGGGCTCGGGTGAACGGAGACGGAGCGTTCGCCTCCGAGGCCTGGCTGGGAGGGCTCGGGCGAGACGGAGACAGAGCGTTCGCTCCTAGGCCTGGCTGGGAGGCCTCGGGCGAGACGGATACAGAGCGTTCGTGCACCGAGGCCGTGGCTGGGAGGGCTCGGGCGAGACGGAGACAGAGCGTTCGGGTGTTTGCGTTGATTGGGGGTACCCTTTTTCGTACCACCGACAACAAGTTAGTGATAACAAGCAGGCATCATGAGAAATATCTCAAAACCCCAATCATATCTGGAAAAGAGCAACTTGTATTTAATTCGAGAAGAGGAATTTATTTGACAAGGTCACTACCCATTTTTCTTAGAGCCTCCTCTCCAACGTCGATTTCTCTACATACAATGAATTAGCATCTAGTGGCTTTTCTATTTTTCTGATAAGCCCCACTTGAATCTCCAACTTAGAAAGATAATTCTGCCTTTGCCACCAGATTTTGAGTTACCAAACTATTTCTTTTTTCCTTTTTTGAGCCTCCTGCATAACTACTAAAAATGAGAAAACATAGACATTACTTGCTGCAATCTAAAATAGATTGGCAGAAAAAAATTCAAAGAAGATCGTAGCACTTCAAATAAGACACAAAGTTTGAAATTTACCATGAAGCTTTGAGTTACCAAACTATTTCTTTTGTTCCTTTTTGAGCCTCCTGCATAACTACTAAAAATGAGAAACATAGACAATTACTTGCTGCAATCTAAAATAGATTGGCAGAAAAAAAAATTCAAAGAAGATCGTAGCACTTCAAATAAGACACAAAGTTTGAAATTTACCATGAAGCTGATACTTGCATGTTATAGTTATATTATTGTTTTCTAAAATTACACTAGGACCTAGGATCTCTAGCCCGCATAGAAGCAGTGGGCATCTGGGTTTGAGTCTAGGGGAGCATGCTACTCGAAAGCAAACCTAAAAAGTGAACAAGTGTTGGTCTCTTGATTTTTCTTGAATCACCAACATGAATTTTTCTCTTTGATCTAAAATGTGCAGTAGAAAAGACAGTTCTGCATTGTGTTCTGAGCCCAAGTTGTTTACAACACTTGTTATTGAATTTGGCTTGCAAATCAAACTGAGAATAGGAGAAAAATACGGTGCATGTTGGACACAAATCACAATAGATAGACTACTTTTTTCTATACAAACACAAAAGACAAATATATGAAATGTGTTGACACAAATCAAGAAGCTAGCCACTGCGGCTGCCCTAATGCTTCACCTGTTCTAAAATTCTAGGCTCCATAGATCCACAAAGGGCATCGGTGTCAACTCCATAGATCGATGAACAACAAGCAAAAGGAGCGAAATGAGTACAATTAAACAACCCATTAGGTGGCATATGAAATTAACAATAAAAACAAATAAAAAATAGGTTGCACAAATGAGAAAAGACATGCCCCTTTTTTAATACAAAGGACAAGAACAAACATAAGGTGTGTGTTGACACAAATCACAAGAAATAATTTTTCTATGAAAGAACAAGAAACATTTTTTTCTATGAAAGAACAAGAAACATTTTTTCTATGAAAGAACAAGGACAAGAATGAGGTGTGTGTTGACACAAATCACAAAAAAATATGAAATGACAAGAACAAAAATTTGGTGTTTGCTAGCACAAGTCACAAAAAAATAAAGGAAAAGGTGTCTTAGCAC
The DNA here is from genome assembly GCA_009763385.1 of Coix lacryma-jobi var. lacryma-jobi. NCBI lineage: Eukaryota > Viridiplantae > Streptophyta > Magnoliopsida > Poales > Poaceae > Coix > Coix lacryma-jobi. The sequence goes on from CM019828.1 coordinate 9,738,935, forward strand.
ATATCAAAGAAATATTTTTTTCTATGAAAGGGCAAGGGCAAAAATTTGGTGTGGGTTTGCACTAAATGGTGCAGACTGCAGAAACTAACTGCACTAAAAGTCAGTTAAGCACACCTTTGTCTTATTGCATGACTTCATCCATACCACAACCATCTCACATGCATTGCACATTGAATCGCTCCAATATGTCCCTGTGTTGGTGCATAAGGATAAAGATCTTTTTTAAGGGAAATGGATACCAGATGTGATGACAGTAGGCTACAACTTACTCAAATTTTAGAGCTACAATTGCATATGGAACAAATACTTGTTGTAAGAAAAAGGGAGCGTAAATTATTGACTGACTAACAGAAGAGTGAAAAAGCAAAAAAAATATATTAAAAGGTGCAGTAGCAAAAATGATAGGCCCAAAACTGAAAGCAATTTAATAGTTCTACTTTCCCCCAAATTATATCTTTGAATACAATAAATTACACTAAAGGAATCAGCGTAATTATAAGAATAAGACATTGTAACTATAACATTTCAGTTATGCTAATCAAAACTTGGTTCTTTTAGAAATGCATGCATGACACATTGCTCAAAAGAGTAAGAGATTCAGGTCACAGATAACTTGTGTTCACATTGGAAGCCTAGCACACAATAAACATATATGCCAGATTTGTCATGTGAAAAACATATGGAACAAATAATTTTTATGGATTATAGAGCACAAATAACCCATGCTGATAGTGGGGGCCCTCCAAATATTATGCATGCATGGCACATTGCTCAAAAGAGTAAGAGATTCTACAAATTAAATAGTTCTATAGATTCCATAGCTTAGATAATTTGAAGTAGAAGCAAAATCCCTCCAAATATTAGACATACAATATAGATTGTTAGTCCATAACCTCCAACAACACTCGATTATCTGCTAACAAAATATGTGCAACGTGAATAAACATAACTAGATGCAGCAACATGCAACAATAATAGATGAACTATTCATTGAGAATGAAGAGGCGTACAACTATGAATTTGCTCAGCGGAGTAAAATGGAGAAACAAAGGATCCCAAATACAAAGCAACTGACACCAAAGACGGAAAATGAAACTGAGAATGGAACAATATCGCTCACAGCTGGACCTCTAGATCAGAGAAGTAACAAAACAAACTGCGGTATGTATAGATCGAACAACAGATAGAATGGCATGTGTCTGATCGAGTGGAAACAAAATTTATGTGCCAACAATCAACAAAACACACATGTGTTATATAGCAATTCTGAAATATAAATATATAGGAATGCGTGCTGCGAAGCTGTGCACTTGCTCTTTTACTTTAGTTCAGCACTACTCGTACTAGGTTGGCATACACTGTAAAAAATGAACAGAAGCTTACAACCACAATATTAGAATCGGGTATGACTAAACTATTGATCCATGCATGAAGTAATTGCATATATAAGAAATAAGTGATACAAAAGCAGGACAAGTTGGATTCACTGAATATGCAATCGCCTATATATTAACTTATCCAGGTTAGTGCAATATTATTCATCATCAAACAATAACTGATGCTACACTTGGACTATTAGAGTAAAGAGTTTTCCTAGTGCAAGCTTTCTGAATATACATTTTTCCTGCTTAATCCAATATAAAAAGGAAAAGAAAATAATGATAAAGTTATATATAAAGACCAGATATTGCACAAGTTAAACACAATAATTGCAGTAATTTTGTTGTATGGTGACTCAAATCCTAGTTGGAATAGGACTCAAGAAAGGTGTGCTATTAGGACTTCTAGTTCTACTAAGTCTTGAGTGTACAATCCTACTAGGAGTAGGACTCCTATTTGTATGTATGAGGGCCTTGGAGGGGACTATATAAATCAAGGGGTAGAGGCCATAGGCATAACAAACAAGATCATAAGCCACACAAGGGGCCTCATCCAAGGCTTGTACGGAGCAATTAGGAGCGCTCAAGAGGATTAGACTAGTTCTATTGCACTAGATTCGTATAGGCAAGAATCAGTGGGTCCTGGAGGGTCAAGTAGGGTTGTGAGAGAGCGACAATCTCTTGTACTCTTTTGGAGTTGTGCTAATAGAATTTGCCGTCAGCTTCGCCAAATTCTAATCTCTTGTCATGGTTGCTTCATCGTCATGTAGGGTTTTCTACGCGATTCGACTACATCGTTCTTGATACGGTGCTAGCTTGTGTCGTATTCACGATATCCTTTCAAAGATCCGAGGGCTGCTGCGCATAACTAGGGGTATCAGATTCTAACAAGTGGTATCGGAGCCAAGGCCGGATTGATTTGATTTTGTGAGAAGGTTGACAAGGCTAGGAAACACAAAATTAAGACGATGTCAGGGATGTGGAATCAAGTAGAGAAATTTGATGGCAAAAGGAATTTCAGCGTGTGGCAATGCGTGGTACAAGATGTGCTTGTCCAACAAGGATTGATTGATGCTCTCGAGGGCACCAAGCCGGACAAGATAACTGATGAAGAATGAAAGGTGATGGAGCGAAAGGCCGTCAGTACAATTCGACTATGTCTCTCCGATGAGGTAAAGTACTCGGTAATTAAGGAGAATTCACCGACAAAATTATGGAAGAGCCTAGAAGAGTTGTATATGGCAAAATCGCTGACAAATCGGTGGGTACTGAAGCGTCAACTATTTAGGTTACGCATGGAGGAAGGTACACGATTCGTCGACCATCTAAATGTCTTCAACAAGCTTGTCTCGCAGCTGATTAGTGTGGATGAGAAAATTGAGGAGAACGATAAAGTCGTCATATTGGCTTCATCCTTACCACCATCGTGGGAGCAGCTAGTGATGAATATTCTCATCGGGAAGACTACTCTCAACTTCAACGAGACAGTTGCATATCTACTGGAGGCAGAGTCTTTGAAGAAGCCGCAGGATTCTTCATTCTCGGGTGATCAAGCTTTGACTGTTTCAAGTGGAGCAGGAAAAGTCAAGATTCATGGAAAGAAGAAAGGCAAGAGCAAGGGACAACGTACATGCTATCTATGTGACAAGGAGGGTCATATGATAAAGGACTGTCCAAGTTTGAAGACTATGAGAGGAACATGCTCAGTGGCAAGTGAGGATGAAGGTGACATACTTATCGTCAGTCAACCAGGTACTATTCATGATTGGATATTAGATTCAGAAAGTTGTTTCCATATATGTTCGGTGAGGGAGATGTTTGACGAAGGATCTCTACACCCAGCAAATGGAATTGTTCACTTAGCAGATTGCCAGGAGTATGCAATCACTGAGGTGGGAACAATTACATTGGAGATGCATAATGGAACACTTTGCACACTGACTGGAGTTCGGTATATCCCGGGATTGAAAAAGAATCTAATATCTGTGAGGTCGCTGGAACTCCAAGGTTGTGAATTATCACTTCAAGGTGGAGTCATGCGAGTTACTTGCAAAGGGCAGGTAATTATGAAAAGTATCTGGATCAATGGAGGATACCGAGTGATAGGAAATCTTATGGGTGGTGCAACCATGGGGAGATTTGATAAAAATCTTGATCAGGAGAAGGAAGTCATCTCGTCAACGGCAGGTGCTCAAATCTCAATTGTTGTCAAATGCAAGGCTACAAAGACGGTTGCAAAATCTAACAATCGTAGAGGCGAAGCTACGCGTTGTTGGAGGAAGGAAGACGTGGTCAGACCAACCACGCAGTACCAACGAGTAGGTGGAGCTCGAAGGCGGTACAAACCTATGGAATGGAGGGCCAAAGGAGAAGGTGGTGTGGTTAACAAAACTACACAACGATGGAGCTCTCAAATGGAAGGTTCCGGCAGTCCAGCCTGGAACTGACAAGCACATTGTGGTGATGTGCATGAGCCTCTGTGGTGGAGGCACTCTCGAGGTGGGAGTATAAAAAAAAGAAGCCGATTTGGAGCAAATTCTTGGAGGAGCACGATGACTTCAAAGGATTAGAGTCAAGGTGGAGATTGTTGTATGGTGACTCAAATCCTAGTTGGAATAGGACTCAAGAAAGGTGTGCTATTAGGACTTCTAGTTCTACTAAGTCTTGAGTGTACAATCCTACTAGGAGTAGGACTCCTATTTGTATGTATGAGGGCCTTGGAGGGGACTATATAAATCAAGGGGTAGAGGCCATAGGCATAACAACAAGATCATAAGCCAACACAAGGGGTCTCATCCAAGGCTTGTACGGAGCAATTAGGAGCGCTCAAGAGGATTAGACTAGACAGTTCTATTGCACTAGATTCTTGTATAGGGCAAGAATCAGTGGGTCCTGGAGGGTCAAGTAGGGTTGTGAGAGAGCGACAATCTCTTGTACTCTTTTGGAGTTGTGCTAATAGAATTTGCGATCAGCTTCGCCAAATTCTAATCTCTTGTCGTGGTTGCTTCATCGTCATCTAGGGTTTTCTACGCGATTCGACTATATCGTTCTTGATACGGTGCTAGCTTGTGTCGTATTCGCAACATCCTTTCAAAGATCCGAGGGCTGCTTCGCATAACTAGGGGTATCAGATTCTAACAAATTTAGGTATGCAATTTAGTACTTCTAAATGTGCAATTAAGAAATGTATACTACACACATATTTATTGTATAGTATATGCAACCCACAGTTAAAAGATATGAGCTCCTACTATTCTGCTACAACAGCCATAAGACACCCTAGCTATCCAAAACCAACTACAAGTCTACATCTTTTACGGAAATGACATTGTAGATTTATATAATGTTCAAACCTGAAAAATAAATGCTACAAAATAACAACAGAAGGATGGCCTAGCAGAAATGCCACTTATATGTTGTCATGATCTGAAAACAAAAACTGTCCTCCAAGTTCCACTTATGTGTTCTTATTCTTATAAATGCACAAGATAAAAATCATCTGAAACACAGAAAGAAGGAGTCAGAATGTATACCCAGAAAATAATTAGTGAAGGCAAATAACTCCTCATCTTCAGGTGCTCTATCTCTAGCTGTGTCTTCAGGTGCTCTATCTCTAGCTGTGATATCTGGCAACACATGATACTACAGAACGTATATCAAGCAAATAATTAACAGAGGCAAATAACTCTTGTTTTCATCTCTTGCCGTGATGGTTCTTTCCTATTTCTTAGAGATGGTTCACAACTGTACCACAGGGGCACGTTTCAAACAAGCAAGCAACATAACAAGCACTAAATTATGGGTGGAAAGCATATAATTCTATGCAACTTTGATCAGGATTAAAAAATTACATATAAAGCTCACCACACTAAATGAACTATATTATCATGTAGATAAAAAAAAGAGAATTAAGGATGCCACCTGCAGAGCAAGTAGACAATACATTTCATAGGACTGAAAGAACGCAGGAAGCAAAGGGGAAGGAGAACTCATCACCCAGCTTGCCAATGAATCACTGCCTTCTCAATGCCGTCACTGGATTTGCAAGGTAGCATAACCAGTTCACCTCTGAACATTGAGTTAGGGCCTAGGGATCTAGGAACAAAGGAATACAAGCAAGTCACAACACCAGTAAAGGGAAGTTGCAGAGTAGGCTGCTTCAATCTACAGCCGCCAAGGGGGAAAAGAGATCCAAATGTGAAATAAGGCTCACAAAGGTAGAAAGCCGGTACCTAGTCACAAACTGGGTCGTGCTCATCTCCTCCACGTTCACATCCATCCAGGAATCAGGAAAGTGTCAAAGCCTGAAGGGGTCAGGTTCATGCTGGTCAGAAGAAAGAGAGCAGTCTCGCAAGTGATGGTTGGTCAGCCGCATCGTATCTTCTTCCTTATCCTCTTGTTCTTGCTCGGAAACAACAACAGTGGTAGCTGGTGATTTTCTTCAGAGGCAAAAGACGGAGGCACTAATAACAAACAAAATCAAGGTATAGCGGACAAGGGTGTCGCGGCGTCGTTGAGGGCGTAGGTCCTCCCGTCTCCGCAACCACCTCCGTGCAGGTGGGCTGCCGGACGGTGCATGCTTCGACATCGATTGGAACAAACGGGGTCGTTGACTTCCCTTTGTGCCCTCGCTCGTCGCTCCCCACGGCCCGCAGCGGCACGCGCTCTGCTCCCCACGCAGCACAACCGAGCTCCGAGTTGAGTCCCATACCCCATTGATCCGTGCTATCTGGCTACATCCCTAAATCCCCAACCCAAATCTCCGTTCCTCTGTCATTATCACAATAGAAATCCACGAAATCTACTCCACCATTACAAAATGGGATCGAGTACACACCTTTGACAACACTCGACAACGAGGAAACACGAGTTTGCCGGAGTAATAGCTGCGGCACCGATGAAATCGTCTTGGACGCCGTCGCGGGACAGAGCGTCACAGACTCATTGGGGGAAGAAGACGATGGAGAAATGAAATGCTTAGAAACAGATAAGCGTGGTTCGGAGTGGGCCCTCCAACACAGTGATAGAAACGGTGGTGGCAAGGACGCACGCACGATGTCAATCCGACGAATAGAAAAATTGTGTGTCAACAGACGATAAAACGCACGGGCACAAGATAGCAATTCCGAAACTATAACGGTATAATCAAACGATATGGATATTTGAATCACCAGTGTTGGTCGGTTTTAGCCAACCAATAGTGTATGGGTCATCACTGCCGGTTGTAGCTTTAACTATAGTGATAGGCTGTACGAAAAACTTCATAACTTCATCATATAATGTTTGATGATGATAAACTTTATATCAAAGTTGTAGTACTCGACGAGATCTATAACTCTGTAGCTGAAAACTTTTCATTTGAAATCATCTTGATGCCTAAATATTTGATTCATAAGATTACATAGAGTTCATATAAAGGATTCCATATTTATATATATACAGTCACAAATGAGTTATGCAATTTGAACGTGTAGTAGTAGGGAATGATCTCAAATAGAGAAATAACCTACAAAAAATCTGTAGATCTCAATAAGCTATGCAACTTTGTAGTTGACAAATTTTTCTATTTGAAATCATCTATCCAACTAAAATTATGTTTGAATTCTCATATTTGAAATTTTATTTTTTCAAACAACTTCAGATGGAGAAACAACCAATATAAAACTTATAGATCTTGAAAAGTTATGCAACTTTGTAGCTGATAACCTTTTCATTCGAAATCATTTATCTAAGAAAAATTACATTTGAATTTGCTCACATTTACATCACATTTGAAACTCAAATTCTTCAAATGCTTTCGGACGAAGAAATGATCAAAATGAAAGTTGTAGATCTCAAAAGGTTATAAAACTTTCTACTTGATATTTTTTTCATTTGAATTCATTTAGGACCTCAAATAGTCATTTCAAAACCGAATGAAAATAGAACAAGGATAGAAAATATCTCATGTTGACATAAGTGTCTTACAGGTAGAGTGGTTATGGGATAAATATGCAGTCAAAGATCATGGATTCGAGCACTCCGGTCGCGAAGCGTGCGTTTTTTGCGCACAAATTTGTGTTTTCAGACCGTGTGGGTAGCGGCTGGAAGCTTACCTGGTGCTATTTTTTTTTACCTATTTTTAGGTTTCTAGAAAACCTTTTCCCTGTCGGTTTTTAGAAATTGACAATTATTTTGCTGGCTTATCACTTTCTTTTTCATTCTGGCGGTTCAGAAACCGTTCCTGAAAGGAGGTTTCTAACGGGTAGTGATGTCCTGTTCTGAGGTAATATTTGCAGGAAACAGTTTTTGTTGTAGTTGTACACTACTTCCTCTGTCCATTAAAAAAGAGTCATTATGAGATATGTGTTATAGTCAAACTTTCTCAACTTTAACTAGGTTTGTAGAAAGTACGTGCAATATTTATATCTCTAAATAAGCTTATATGAAAGTATATATATTCAAAGATCTATCTAATAACACTAATTATGTACTATAAATTCTAATATTCTGTTATATATATGGTCAAAGATGAAGATTGTTGACTCTTTGAAAAGCGAGAATGATTTTTTAAGGATAGATGGACTACACTATAAAACTACCCCCATGGTCGCAAAAAAGACCATAAACTTCCATTCGTATTGTAAACCTAAACCCTGTTTGGCCTCTTGTGTACGGGCTAATACATATATTACTGAGTTGACACACCAGCTAAAAAACTAGCGTGTTCTCAAATGCACATGATGATCTTTAGTTGCGGTTTTCACACGTCGGCAAAACCAGGTACCGTGTGCAATGCAAATGGCGCTTCAAAACTCAAACCTGCTACCGTGTGCACGGGCAAGTACGGCGCAGAAGTAAACGGTAGCTGGTTGCTGGCGTCTAAAAATTTCTTACTCCATATCTTGTCTCGGGCGTCACGGAGTACGGAGGCGAAAGAATTGAAGTTGCACTTCTGCAGCATTGCTTTTAGACCATTTCTTTCTGCGCATGCCACATGGTGTCGTGCTGTACCGAGTGGAAAAAAACTTTAGGTACGGACCATCTCTGATACTGATCAAACAGTGTCAAATTGGCAATTGTGGAGGGACCTGTGCTTCTTCAACTGGGACCTGTGATATAGTTTGATGATGGCGTGAGTGTGGATTTCATGAGCCTTATAGGGACAGATGCCCGACCTTCTTATGATGTACATATCTCACTTCGATCAACACCGTGTTGTTGAAAGCGTCAGCCCTTTTATCAATCTAACGTACGGTTGACGTTAGGATGGCATCTTGTCAGTTATAGATGTAGAACAGGATCGGAAGAGGAGTTAGTCTCTTCTTCCTCCTCCTCTATCTCTCTATTTTTCTTCTTTACTTCACCTCTTCTTCTTCAGCCTGGGCACTTTTTCACCGAAAACCGAGAACCGAACCAAACCGACCCGAAATGTCGGTTTTTCGGTTTCGGCTTCGGTTTTTGCTCTCTGCAACTTAGGTTTTCGGCTTCGGCTTCGGTTTCGGATCACCAGAAATCGAAAACCCGAGTAAACCAAACAGTCCATTGATAGTCGCTGGTCACGCATCCACCAGACCACCACAGTCCACTCCATTTGCCAAATCAGCCCAACATCAATCGGCCTAACCTGCCTCCACTCCACAGCCCACCCCACCTAAAGTCCTAAACGCTCACAAGTCACGATCCTGGCCTCATCTTCACTCCCGCACCTAAACTCCCGCACAGCACGCGCACGACCTTATTATCTTCACGGCCTCCCGCACCAGGCGCGACGAGGGCCGACGACCGAGTATGCGGCGGAGGCGAAGCAATGGCACGAGCGTGAGGCGGGGTCAGGTTGCGGCAGCCGTGGCACGAGCGCGAGACGACATCGCAGTTGCGGCGGCACGAGCATGAGGCGGGCCCATGGCGGTGGCGGCGCACAAGCACGAGGTGGGCAGTGGGCTCGCGGCTCTGACAGCGCAACTGCAGGTCTGCAGTGAGTAGGCGAGTGGCGAGGCGAGTGCGCAGTTCGCGCGTTCCGGCGCTGGCGCCGACGCGGCAAGCAGCGGTGCCGCAGGCTCTGTGGATCTGCTGTCTTTATTCTTGTTCTGAATTTTCCTTTTGATTTTTCCCTCTGTGGTGCTTCGGTTGGTTCGGTTGGAAACGAAAAACCGAACTGATAAAACCGTAACCAAATTCGTCGGTTTTTTATTCCGGAGAGCACCGATTGGTTGCTGATCTTTGAAAACCGAATTTTGCAGCAACCGAACAAACCGAACCAATTTGTCGATTAAAACCGAATACCCAGACTGACTTCTTCTCCTTCAACCTCTGTATATTTTTATTGATGCATCAGCTGTAGAGGGACTGGAGCCTCTCTAAGCCCTTGTGGATCCGCCCCTAATCTTGTTCTATGTTTACAAAATATTTTCTAGATTTTAAGGATATTTTAGTTTAATCGCATAAATAGCTAGAACATGTTCTTTTATTTTCAATCTCATTGTCTCTCACTCATTGGTGCACAAGCAATTTTTATTGATAGTACCTTTTCTATTTCTGCTAGTGTTTTTTGTAAACCAGCTGACATAAAAAGAGCAGTGAAAGGTTGAAAGGTCCTAGTTTGGTTTTGGTATTTGAGTGACAACTTAGGTGGACTAATGTGTGTTTGAAGTGAATTACACAGGTGATTAGTCCACAGGTGATCATGTGTGGGCAACATATGCCATGTAGGTGAAATGGCTTGGAGATGTTGCAAAGGCTCACACATGTGATGAAGGAGCTTATTTCATATGTGACATGATACAAAGTCATGTGGCTAAGATGGTGAAGATTAAGACAAGACTTGGCTTGATGGACCGGTTACGAAGGTGAAGGGCAAGTTGGAGGCTTTGAAGCCGTTGGTACCGAGTGTCGGGAGACTTGAGCAAAGACTTGGCACCGAAGGACCGAAGCAATGGTGAAGAGCAAGTGAGGTCAAGATCGATGGACCATGGAGGCCATGTGATGATATGAAGTGGATCGTATCATTTAATCTAGGTTGGTGCGTGTGTCGCATCAACAATGGAGGAGATGGAATGGAATGCGCAAGGCAAAGGTATATTTGTAGGGCATTTCATTTCACCGGTCATAGGCGTGTAGAGAAGTTGATGACCGGGTTTTGTCGGTGTTTCTACCCCGGGGGTATGACACTAACTAGTAATATGTTCGCGTGCTCTCTTCCTGGATGGTGATGCAAGGTGACACAAGGATTTATCCTGGTTCGGGCGAAGAAGGCCCTACGTCCAGCGGGGGGAGGAGGTTTTTGTATTACTTGCACCTAAGTGCTTGTACAGGGGCAATACAAGCTCAACGAGCGTAGGCCTGAGTCTGGACTCGTGTGTGTACCCGTCTAGACCTGTGTAGCCGTGTGTCCGTGCGCGTGAAGGGCCCTGGTTTCCTCTTTTATAGAACAAGAGGAGGCCAGGGTTACACAGGAGTGACATGTACAACGCCCAATACGGCGAAGGGTAGGAATTCTGTCTTGTCAAGGTCACTGGAGCCGGCGTGGGGGTTGCTGTTGAAGCGTCCTTGAAGCGTGGCCTTCGTCCCGGGCGCAGACGTGGAGGCGTGGCGACGTGGAGGCCGTGCAGCGCCCATTCCGGCACGTACAGGACGTGTCAGGGTCCCTCCGGGTCTTGGGGCACCTGTCCTGCAGTATCATGAAAGCAGTCAGGGCTCGAGGGGCGCAGGGCCGACCTCGAGGCGGCCCCTTCGGGGGAGGCTCGAGCACCCGCAGGTATGGGCAAGTCCCGGAAAACCCGGCTGCGCAGCGGGAATCCAGGTCTCGAGATGTGGCTCGAGTGTGCTACAGTGCGGGGCATGGCGTAACAGTGCTGTACTTGTGCCTTTTTGCCCATGCTTGCAGTGAAAAAGGAGGCTTGACTCTGGCTCCGGTTCGCCGTGGCACATGTTGTGTACCAGAGGATGTGACCGGAGTAGGTGGACGCATTAATTGCGCAGTATGGGGCTGGAATGGTTGTCAGAGCTGAGAAGCAGGGAGCTTCCTTCTTGCGGGAGGCTTGAAGGGTAGTGGAGCGCTCGCCCGAGGCCTGACGCGGAGGGCTCGGGTGAGACGAAGAACGAGCGTTCGCCCGAGGCCTGGCTTGGAGGGCTCGGGTGAGACGGAGAACGAGCGTTCGCCCGAGGCCTGGCTTGGAGGGCTCGGGCGAGACGAAGAACGAGCGTTCGCCCGAGGCCTGGCTTGGAGGGCTCGGGCGAGACGGAGAACGAGCGTTTGTCCGAGGCCTGGCTTGGAGGGCTCGGGCAAGACGGAGAACGAGCGTTCGCCCGAGTCCTGGCTTGGAGGGCTCGGGCGAGACGGAGAACGAGCGTTCGCCCGAGGCCTGGCTTGGAGGGCTCGGGCGAGACGGAGAATGAGCGTTCGCCCGAGGCCTGGCTGGGAGGGCTGACGCGGCCTACTTCCGCTTAATGGGTTTTCGGGCTTCGGCTTGGTGGGCCAGCGTTGTAGGCCTCGAGGGGTTCGTTTTGGGGGGGGGGTGAGACTAGTTAGGTCTCTTATTAGTTGCTGCTCTAGGTTTAACTTATCTGTTTTGCGTTGATTGGGGTACCCCTTTTGTGGTCCCCCGATAGTAGCCCCCGAGCCCTTGTTCGAGTGCTAGCACTCGAGCAGGGGCTCCCTACCGGGATCTCGAGGGTTAGCTAACTGGTTCTCGAGGGTTTGGTTGTTTTGATTCCGTGGGTGTCGTGCGAGCGACACCCGCGGGTGTACTCCCCGAGGCTACGGGGGAGTGGTTAGGACTCCCTCGTGGGCTTTTTCACGAGTGTGAGTGTTAGTTATGTTTTTTAGGTTCGGGAGTGTCGAGCCCCCGAGTTCTTCGATCCTCTTTCGTCG
>CM019828.1:9751665-9854479 GCA_009763385.1 Coix lacryma-jobi var. lacryma-jobi
ATGTTCGTCATCTCTTCCGGGGCGAGCTCTTCATCAAGTCCCTGAAGCCCAGCGGGAGGCGGCCCGTGCGCATGGGCTCCCTTGCCATTACCGCGAGGGCGGGGACCTCGTCGGCCAATGTCCCCCGAGTACCTGCGATACAAGCTTTCCACCAACCAGGCCGGGTGGGACGACCATTGGTTCTATCTGCGGAACGAAGGTGGCCTCCTTCCGCAGTACACCGGCAGGGTCCTCACTCAACGCCCGGAGAAGTGGACCTGGGGCGTTGCGGCGGACAGGCAACGCCACCTGGCCCCCGCTGATGGAGATGATGAAGACGCTGGTGGACGAGAAGAAGCTGACCGTGCAAGCGGTCATTTGGGCGTTCCACCACCAGAGGTTCTCCTCCGCTGGCGGACCGCCCCCTTCTTATGCACGAGATGGGCCCGCAGGCTCAGCTCGAGGCGCTCAATCGCTCGAGGATGGCCAGGAGAGGCTGTCCCGGAACGAGGGCGTCTCCGGGTGTCGATCACGATCCAGGGGCCGTTCGTCCCTGAACTCCAACCTGGTTGCGATGGCACCCGACGAGGGGTGTCTCGACCTGGTAAGCCTCCCTCGAGTCGAGCTATCTCGAGCCTCCTCCCCCTTTTTCCTCCTTCGATCCGTTTGCATCCGTCTTGTGTTTGTCTCATCACGCTTCTTCTTTCTTCAGGGGGCATTTACTTGTCGCGCGTCGAGGCCCCCGGTGAGGGAGGACGCCGCGGGTTCTCAGGTGAGGCGCCTCTCTGCTCAGAAGGACAAGGAGAGCAAGGATGCCAAAAAGAAGAAAGAGAAAAATAAAAACTTGCGTCGCTTAGCTCGGGAGCAGAGACTGGCGAAGGCTCGTCGTAACCGTCAGCCTGGGGACGGGTCCCCGAGCTGAGCTCCTCGAGCTCGTGGAGGAGAGTGGTGATGAGGAGGAGGGCGACGACGAGGGGATGGATGTGCGCTTGATGCGCGCGGGGGCTCGTCGATGACAGGGCTGACCGCTCCTCTGTGCAGGAGGGTACACTGGAGGTCCCCCGACAAAAGGGTCGCGCGGGACGCAGCCGCGGAAGGCGGCGCCGATCCCTGCCTCGTCGGGGGCCCGAGGTCCGTCGAGCTCCGCGCGGATGTGCCCCTGTCGTAAGGAAGCCCCGGACCCGGAGCGCCTCCGCCACAGCGCCAACGGAGGCCGCCCCCGCGTCAGCCCAGACGGGGGGTCTCGAGAGGGGTCGGGCCTCGAGAGGCGGTCGACAGGTCGAGAAGGGTTTCGGGCCCGACCCCGCGAGCCGTCAAGGGCGCCGTCGAGCCCGCGGAGGAGCGGGCGCCAAGAAGAGGCGTCGAGCCCGCGCCATCACGAGCGTCGGGGAGGGAGCCCCCGAGCGTCTCGTGACCAGGGGCGCGAGCGTCCCCGGAGTCCATCGCCGTATCGCCGCCGGGACACGGAAGCGGACGCGGAGGGCGCGACCACCAGCGCGGGCGCCGGAGCAGGTCCCGGAGCCCGCGCCGGGGCGAGCGCCACGACGTCAGCACGAGGGTGGTACGGTCGCCCTCTCCCGCGATGTGGGCGGAAGGAGGGCTCTCCCTCGAGGTCGAGCCATGGAGGCGTCGGGAGCCCTCCCCCCATCCCAGCCCTGTGGAGACGGCCCAGGCACAGGGCTCGAGCCGTGGGGTGGGCTCGAAGCCCCCGAGTGGGTCCGGCGATTCCGGGAAGAAGCCCAGCCGCCGCTTCGGGTGAGTAGTTTCCTTGGGTCTCGTCGGTAGTGAGGCTTCACCTCTTTGCTTTTGATGACGCGTGCCATCTCCGTCTTCTCAGGGGAAGCGCTCCTACCAGGAGGTGGACCTCGCTTCGTCCAAGCGGGCCAAGACCTCGAGCCCCGTCGAGGCACAGGCACCTCGAGGTATGGACCTTCCTCCGCTAGAGAAGCCGCTTGGCTGGAGAAGGCCCGAGCTGCCATGGCTCGAGGGGGCCAGATGATCGTCGCGAATTTTGGTGAGGCCGTCGCCATCGACCACAGGGGTCGAGGTACTCTTCCTGGTTCTGATTCTCTCCGTCATCTCGTATTGCAGGGGCCTCAGCTCATGGCATCGAGCCTGCCACCACCTTATCCGCCGAAGCGCTGCCTCCTCCCCCCTCCTCCTCCCCGCGATGGTGCCAACTGGGAGCGCCATCCTTCCCCTCACCACGACGGCTGTTCCGGGGGAAGCGCCTGGGGCGAGCACGGCCCCGCCGGCGTCTGGGGCTGAGGAGACTGCGCCCCTTGTGGCTCCGACCAGCACGGGCCGGGCTGCGGAGGAGGAAAGGGGGAGAGGCGTCGGCGGAGAGGAGCCGACGGTGGAGGACCTCCTGAACGAGCTGGAGCAGGGGCCGCTCCTCGCCGCGGGCTCGATGACGGTGGAGGCGCCCGAGGTGCCGGCTAGCGCCGACAAGGCGCCGGAGGGCCCGGCCAGGGAAGAGGGCCGGGGTCGAGCCTTCCCTCGATCGATCCGCAACAGGAAGTGCCGGCGGAGGGACGGAGGGAGTCGGGGCCCGTGCCGTCGGGCGGCGGGTCGCTGTCGGGGCAGCTCGAGGCGGAGGAGGATCTGCCCGACATCGAGCTCGACCGACCGATATGGCCGTTTCCCGTCCCATTGAGCCCGCCCTTGCCGTGGTTCCCATCGAGCAGCCGGCCCAGCGGGGGGCCCCGCGCGAGGTGCGGTCCATCTTCCGGGAGGTGGCCGTGCTTATGGCGGAGGCGGAGCGGTCCTGCTCCGAGGAGGCGGGCCGGTCCGCACAGGTGTCAGCCGCCCTCCGCGGGCTGAGGCGGAGCTTCGAGATCTCCGCGCGAGCTGAGCCGGAACGCCCAGATGGCGAGCCGGCTTAACGAGGCGGAGGCGGAGGTCCGGGTGGCTCGAGGCGAGGTCGCTCGATCCAAGGAGGAGGCCGCCGCCGTTCTCGAAGCGTCGAGGAAGGAGGCCGCGGACGCCCGAAGCGAGGCCACCTCTGCCCGGGCTGAAGCCGAGGCGGCGAAGCAGGAGGCTGCTGACGCCCGTGGCGAGGCCGCCGCTGCCCGAACCGCAGCGGAGGCGGCGAGAAAGAGGCCGAAGACGCCAAGAGTGGTGTCGCCACCCACCGCCCGAGCTGCCGAGGGGGCGGCGCGGCAGGAGGTGATCCGCAAGGATCTGGCCCTGGTAGAGGCGGGCCGGCTGATCGAGGACCTTAGGTCCGAGAAGCTCCTCACGCTGGCCGAGAAGCGCAGGCTGGAGCAGCGTGCTGAGGGCCTGACCAGCGACCTCGCCGCACTGGGGCAACACTGCGACGGTGAGGCTTACACCTTGTTCTTGTTTGGGTCTCGAAGTTCTTTGTTACGCCGCAGTCTCACTCTTCCTTGTTTGTTGCGCAGGGGTCGAGAAGACGGTCGAGGAGCTCCGCGGGACGAACCAGGCTCTCTTGGACCACTCCAAGACGAGACGATGGTGGCGGAGCGGGCTCGCTCTTCTCTCGACCGGCTCGGCCCCATGTGGGGTGCTCCTCCTGTGACCGCGGGCAGAAGGTGCAGTGGCTCGGGGCGATGCCTTGGTCGACGCCTTGTGCTTCTTCGACGCAGCCGCGCGGGACCGTGTCCGGCAAGCTCTCCATCACGGCGTCAAGCAGACACTCGCGGTCGTTCGCTCCGGTTTCCGCTTCCCGGTCCACGTTGTCGCGAATGGCTTCATCGAGATCGAGGGGAAGGATGAGGAGTGGAACAACCGCCGTGTCGACAAAATTTTGGAGAAGATGGAGAGGCCGGGGACGTCGCTCGCGAAGATCTTCGAGGAGGACGTGCTGCCTCCTGACGCCAGCAGCGGTGTCGGGAGCCCTCCTCCTTCGAGCTCGGGCGTCGAGGTCGAGCCCGCCGCGTGAAGACCTCGGGGAGGAGTACCGCACCGACGAAGACTGAGGGCCTGCGCGCCAAATTTGGGCACCGGGGCCCTTGTAAGAATTTTATGACGTAATGAGGGTACGTCGAGACCCGAATGTATATGTGACTTGTTTATTTAAAAGGGTTGTTTTCCTTTCAAATGCGTTTGACCACTTCTCTTTGTCGCAAGCTCGAGTTTCTGCTAACTTAGTCTGTGTTCCTTCGATACGTTGCGAGCCCCTCGAGGGGAGGCGTAGGTAGGGCACCGTAGCCCGGGGGCGTAGGTGGCCGTCTACGTCGACGCCCCCCGACCTTGGAGGCTCGAGGTACTTTAGGATTTAGACGTCGCTAGTTCACTCGAGGCACGAGTCGAGACGAGGGTCAAAATTTTTAGAAAAGAAAACGCGTATTTTTTCCGGAGTCTGGGGGGGGGGAGGCCCCCTCGTCAGCCCCCGAGGGAGGCTTGACCCTGAGCAAGCAGGGTCGAGGCTACCTTAAGATGCGAAGCAACATGAACGACAATGCACGAGTTTGTTCATTCATTTTGACATGTTTGTACAAAGTGATAAAATGAACAAGGCCTCGAGCCTTTAAGGGTAGAAGCGACGTAGCTGAGATATGTTCCACGCGTTCGCCAGGATCCTGCCTTGGTCGTCGTAGAGCTTGTATGTGCCTGGCTTGAGCACTTCGGCCACGGTGTATGGGCCTTCCCACGGAGGGGTGAGCTTATGGCGCCCTCGATTATCTTGCAGCCGTCGAAGCACGAGGTCCCCCACCGCCAGGTCCCTTTTGCGCACGTGCTTGTCGTGGTAGCATCGAAGTGTTTGCTGGTAGCGTGCAGAGTTGATGAGCGCCACGTCTCGGGCCTCCTCGAGCTGGTCCTTGGCGTTGGCGAGCCTTTCGTCGCTGGTTTGCTCGTTGTAGGCTCGAAGTCGAGGTGAGCCGTACTCGAGGTCCGTAGGTAAGACGGCCTCGGCGCCGTAGGTTAGGAAAAACGGAGTGAACCCGGTGGCTCGACTCGGCGTAGTCCTGAGGCCCCACAGCACCGAGGGGAGTTCTGTAGCCCACCCCTTTCCGAAATTCTTGAGGGTCTTGAACAGCCTCGGCTTTAGCCCATGGAGTATCATGCCGTTGGCGCGCTCGACCTGCCCGTTGCATTGGGGGTATGCGACCGAGGCCCAGGTTACGCGAATGTTGTTGTCATCGCAGAAGTTGGTGAACTTTTTGCCCGTGAATTGGGTGCCATTGTCGGTGATGATGACATTAGGCACCCCGAACCGGTACATGATGTTGGCGATGAACTCGACAGCCCTCTCGGAGGTGGGGTCTCCTATCGGCTTAGCCTCGATCCACTTGGTGAACTTGTCGACGGCCACGAGCATGTGTGTGTACCCTCCACTTGTCCTTTTGAGGGACCCACGAGGTCGAGCCCCCAAACGGCAAATGGCCAAGTGATTGGGATCATCTGCAGGGCGTGTGCGGGCTGGTGCGTTTGCTTGGCGTAGAATTGACACCCATGGCACGCTCGGACCAAACGCTTGGCGTCCCCAATGGCGGTCGGCCAATAGAAGCCTTGACGGAAGCGTTCCCAACCAGGGCCCTCGGCGCTGCGTGGTGGCCGCAAGCCCCCGAGTGCATATCGTCGAGGAGCTTGCGCCCTTCCTCGAGTGGGATGCAGCGTTGAAGGATCCCAGTCGGACTTCGTCGGTATAGCTCCCGTTCGTCGCCGTAGATGACGTAGGTCTTGGCCCTCCGAGCGATGCGTCGGGCCTCCGTCTTGTCTTCTGGTAGCTCGCCTCGCGTCAGGTAGTCGAGGTAGGGCGTCCGCCAGTCGAGGGGCCGTGATGACGAAGAGGCGTGTGCGTCGACCTGCATCGCCTCTCGGACGTCGAGGGGTCCTTCTCGAGGGGTGGCGTTGAGAGTCGAGCCCCCGTGTCTTGCTCGAGGGGTGGCGTCGAGGGGCCAGCCCCCGGGTCGATTTCGACGGATGGCTCGAAGACGTCCCTCGAGAAGACATCTGGCGGTACCGTGCCGCGCGTGGACGCCAACTTTGCCAGCTCGTCTGCGGCCTCGTTGTACTTCCGAGCTACGTGGTTGAGCTCGAGGCCGTAAAACTTGTCTTCCAGCTTGCGCACCTCCCCGCAGTATGCCTCCATCTTGGGATCGATGCAGCTTGAAGCCTTCATAACCTGGTTGATGACGAGCTGCGAGTCTCCTCGGGCGTCGAGGCGTCGGACCCCGAGCTCGAGGGCGATGCGCAGCCCATTGACGAGGGCCTCGTACTCGGCGACGTTGTTGGAGGCGGGGAAGTGCAAGCGTAGCAGGTAGCGCATGTGTACTCCGAGGGGTGAGATGAAGAGCAGGCCTGCTCCTGCCCCCGTCTTCGTGAGGGATCCATCGAAGTACATGGTCCAGAGCTCGGCTTGAATCTGTGCCGGCGGGAGCTGAGTGTCGGTCCATTCAGCAACGAAGTCCGCCAACGCTTGCGACTTGATGGCCTTTCGCGGGGCATAGGTGATGGTCTCCCCCATTAGTTCGGCGGACCACTTGGCGATGCGCCCCGTGGCCTCCCGATTGTTGACGATCTCTCCGAGGGGGAAGGACGACACCACCGTCACGGGATGAGCGAGGAAGTAGTGCTGGAGCTTGCGCCTTGTGACGATGATGCCGTAGAGCAGCTTTTGGATGTGCGGGTACCGGACCTTGGCCTCGGAGAGTACCTCACTGGTGAAGTATACCGGTCGCTGGACCGGCAATGTATGACCCTCCTCGTGCCTCTCGACGGCTATGACCGCGCTAACCACCTGAGTGGTTGCGGCCACATAGAGGAGGAGGGGCTCGGGGGAATCGTCACCTTCGGCTGGTCGCGGGGCACGAGAATTGGTGCAGAAGTCAGCACCCCTTCAACTTGGTTAAGGCCTCCTCGGCTTCGGCGGTCCACGCAAAGTGTTCCGTCTTTTTTAGCAGGCGGTAGAGGGGTAGTGCTTTTTTCCCCCAGCCTCGAGATGAATCTGCTGAGAGCGGCTAGGCAGCCTGTTACTTTTCTGCACACCCTTGAGGTCACGAATCGGGCCCATCCTCGTGACTGCTGAGATTTTTTCAGGGTTTGCCTCGATCCCCCGTTGTGAGACGATGTAGCCAAGTAGCATGCCTCGAGGCACACCAAAGACACACTTCTCGGGTTGAGCTTCACATTCTTGGCCCGGAGGCACTCGAACGTGGTCTCGAGGTTGCTGATGAGGTTCCCCTGCTTTTTTAGTTTTAACCACGATGTCATCGACGTAGGCCTCGACGGTCTTGCCTATGTGCTCGCCAAAGATGTGCTGCATACATCGTTGGTACGTTGCCCCGGCGTTTCGAAGGCCGAAGGGCATCGTAACATAGCAATACATACCAAATGGCGTGATAAAAGAGGTCGCGAGCTCATCGGATTTTTCTCATCCTAATTTGGTGGTAGCCGGAATACGCATCAAGGAACGAAAGCACTTCGCACCCAGCAGTGGAATCGACGATCTGGTCAATTCTAGGTAAAGAAATGGAACTTTTGGACATGCTTTATTCAGACCAGTGTAATCTACACACACATCCGCATTTTTCCATTCTTTTTCCTAACTAGTACAGGGTTAGCTAGCCACTCTGGGTAAAATACCTCCTTGATGAATCCGGCCGCCCAAAGCTTGTGCACCTCCTCGCCGATGATCCTGCGCTTTTCCTCGTCGAAGCGGCGCAGGCGTTGCTTCACCGGTCTGGACCCGGCCTGGATCTCCAAGGCGTGCTCGGCGACTTCCCTCGGTATGCCCGGCATGTCCGAGGGGTTCCACGCGCAAACATGTCGATGTTCGCGCGGAGAAAGTCGACGAGCACTGCTTCCTATTTGGGCTCGAGGCTGGTACTGATGGTCAGCGTCTTGCCATTGGCCGAGGTCGGGTCGACGGGTATTTGCTTGGTGTGCTCAGCCGGCTCGAAGGTGCCGGCGTGACGCTTTGCTTCTGGGCCCCCTCGGTGGCCAGAGCTGCCAAGGCCTCGAGCGAGTCGAGGTGGACGTTGGCCTCCCCCCGCTCGACGCACTCCACGTCGCAGTGGTATGCGTGCTCGTAGGAGGTGTCAACGGTGATGACCCCTTTTGGCCCCGGCATCTTGAGCTTCAAGTACGTGTAGTTAGGAATCGCCATGAACTTGGCGTAGCCTGGCGGCCGATGATGGCGTGGTAGGTCCCTTGGAAGCCGACCACCTCGAAGGTGAGCGTTTCCTGACGGAAGTTTGCCGGCGTGCCGAAGCAGACCGGCAGGTCGATGCGCCCGAGGGGGTGGGGCTTTCTTTCCTGGTACTACTACTCGTGGAACCCCCGACGCTGGGTCGGAGCTGTCCCTCTGAAATCCCCAGGAGGTCGAGGGTCTCGAGGTATATGATGTTGAGGCTCGAGCCCCGTCCATCAACACCTTGGAGAACCGAACGTCGACTATGATGGGGTCGACGACGAGGGGGTAAGCCCCCGGGTTTATGAACCTGTCCGGATGGTCGTCACGGTCGAACGTGATTGGCGCATCGGACCAGTCAAGATACCGGGGGGCGTCGTGGCCAAGCGAAAAGATTTCCCCGCGCTCCTTCTTTCTTCTTTCTTCTCGAGCTGAGAGCCCGACGGTCGGCCCCCCGTAGATCATGTAGCAGTCGCGCACCGGGGGGAAGTCGCCATCTCTGCGTTCCTGCCGCCGCGTCGATCGGTATCCTTTCCTTAGGCGCGTCTTCCCTCTTATCGCCGAGCTTGGAGTAGTAGCCCTTCAACAGTCGGCAGTCTTTCAACTTGTGGTTTACGGGCCGCTGTGGTAGGTGCAGGGATCCTCGAGCATCTGGTCGAAAACAGCCCCGTCAGGGGGGCCTCGGGGCTTCTTAGGCTCGAGGGCGCCCGCGAGCACCTCTTTGTCGTCGTCGTCATCGGCGCCACGCTTCGCCTTCTGGCCCTTGCGTTTGTTTTTCTTCTTTTCTTCCTTTGTTGCCGTCATTGTTGTCGTTCTTGCGTCGTTGCCCTTGTTGGAGCCCTCCGCGCGATCACCCGCCTGCCTTTGTCCGTGGAACGGCCAAAGAAGGCCCCCACTGCTTCGTCGCCCGAAGCAAAGCTGGTGACGCGATCCATCAGGTCCTCGACGTCCCGGGACGGTAGCGTCCTAGCTCATGAACAAGCTCTTGGCATGTCGTGCCCGCGAGGAACGCTGAGATGACGTCCTCGTCAGGTACGTGGGGGAGCTCGAGACGCTGCTTCGAGAATCGTCGAGCAAAGTCGCGGGGGGCTCGTCCGCCGCCTGCCTGCAACGCCGTAGGTCCCAGGGGTTGCCTGGACGCACGCAGGTCCCTTGAAATTCCCGTCGAAGACCCTGACTAGGTCGGCCCATCATGGATCCGATCCGGCGGGAGCCCCTCGAGCCACCGCGGGCGGTGTCTCGAGGTAAAGTGGGATTGACGTTGATCACGCGGTCGTGTCGTTCTTCGCTCGCCGAGAGGTAAGCGGGAGTTGATGTATGATCACGCGGTCGTCGTTCTTCGCTTCGCCCATTTGGCAGCCAAGGCGGAAGTCCGAGAGCCAGAGCTTGGGCTCTCGACCCCGTCCGGCCTTCATCTTCATACATGTTGGTCGTTGCGGTCGGAAGCGGTCGGGGAAGGGTCGGAGTTCGGCTGGCCCGGCTGAAGACTCGGGGGCCCGGGGGCTCGAGGACCTGCCGGTCCTCGTCGCTGTCGTAGCGCCCCCCTCGATGGGCGCTATAGCCACGCTCTTGGGCCCCCATGTCCTTGCGCCGTCGGTTGATGTCGTTGCGGGCGTCGTTGGGGTCTCGAGGTGGCCGGTTGTCGACGATCCGTTCGCGGACTGGCCTAGCTCGAGAGGCGTCCGGCTGGTGGACGGATGCCTCGCGAGCGTCGTGGGGCGTGTCCGCCGGTCTCCCCGAGGCTGCTCCGCGTCGGCGTTGACGCCGAGCTCTCGGCCTGCTTTCGCCGCGGCTGTCTCGAGGTGGTTTTTCATTTCTCCGAGCATGCGCCTGGCATCGGGGTTGGAGACGGCGGGCAGGTCACGGAGCATCATAGCCGCGGCCACCCGTTCTGCCCAGCTCGCGGGAAACATACCTCGGGGCGTGCTGGTGCCCCGTCCTCCTCTCCCCGGTGGACCTCTCGAGCCCCTCAGCTCGAGCTCCGTTCCTCGGCTGGGGTGGGTTCCTGCATCAGGGTTTGGCCGGAGCTGCAGCAGGTGTCGCCGTCTCGCCTCCTCGGCTTTGGTGATTGCCTCTTGCACTTGTGCGAGTTGCGCCGCCCGGCCATCGTCGTGCTTAGGCGGTACAACCCGGTGCTGGAGGTTCGTCCCTTCCCTGAACGTGATCCGCCTGCCGCGGCCACGTCGCTAGGTCCCTCGTAGGTCCTCGCCTGCCTGTCGTCGCCTTCGTCCTCGTTATCGCATACAGACTCCCTCGGTTGGAAGCACTCCCTGGTGGGATCCCAGAGGTCGGGGTCGTGGTAGTCGTATTCGTCGGAGTCGGAGCTGTTGACGGCACGCTGCCTTGGTCGATGCTGGGACCGCAGCTCGCGGTACCATTCTCCGACGGTGGCTCGCCGAGGTGGCTCGAAGGGTCTGCAAGAGGTCGCGGTCGACGCACGCGGGGTGGTCGATCTCCAGGCTGGCCATGGCCCTGCAGCGCGCGCCCGAACGCTGCTCCCGGTCCGCCACCGTCTGGTCCTGATGGCGCTCGTCGAGGCGGTGGGCGTATACAGCCGCAGAGTTTGTCGAGGCCGACCGGGAACCGCTGGCGTCGAGCGCGGCGCGATCCGTGCGGGAGGAGGCTGAGTGCGTCGACGGCGCACGGCTAGGAGGCCTCTGGCCTGGTTCCGGTCCGTACGCATGATGAATGCGAAGTCGCTAGGCGGGCGCGGTGCGCCCTGGAGGTCTCCGGCCGCGCGCCGGGCTGGTTTCCCCTTGGGGACCCTGCACCGGCTACGGGGGCGTAGGCGTTTTGCCGCGGGCACCGCCCGCGCCCGGCGACGACGGTGACGACGCGCTGCTCGCGATGTGGCGACGTGTGGTGGTGCGGGCGACGCGTCACGCCCCCCGCCGGGGTGGCGTGACACGCACTCCGCTCGGGCCCTCCGTGGAGAGCAGAGTCAGCTCGTTGCGTTGCCGTTGCCTGTGGCCAGGAACTCGAGGCTTCCGAACCAGACGACGGCACCAGCCGAGAACGGAAGAGGGGATGAAGCCATCCAGGAAATCAACGAGAATCGGCTCGGACACGCGAACTCCCCTACCTGGCGCGCCAACTGTCGGTGTTTCGTACCCGGGGGTATCACACCAACGAGTGATATGATCGCGTGCTTCTCTTCCTGGATGGTGATGCAAGAGGACACAAGGATTTATCCTGGTTCGGGCAAAGAAGGCCCTACGTCCAGCGGGGGGGATGTTCTTGTATTACTTGCACCTAAGTGCTTGTACAGGGGAGAATACAAGCTCAGTGAGCGTGGACCGGAGTCCGGACTCGTGTCTGTGTGTGGACTCGTGTGTTGTGTCCGTCCCCCTTGAATGAGGGCCCTAGTGTCCCCTTTTATAGTGCAAGGGGAGGCCAGGGTTACATAAAAGTATTACAGGTGTCGGGGCGTATGGTGCCCCATACGGAGAAAGGGTAGGAATCCTGTCTTGTCGGGGCCACTGGAGCCGATGTGATCGTCGCTGTTGAGGCGTCCTTGGTCGTGGCTTCCATCCTGGGCGCGGACGTGGTGGCGCGACAAGGCGGGAGCCGTACAGCACCCATCCCGGAATGTACAGTACGCGGCGGGGTCCCTCCGGGTCTTGGGGTACCTGTCCTCCAATAGCACGAAAGTAGTTAGGGTTCGAAGGGCGCGGAGCCGGCTTCGAGGTGGTGCCACGGGGGCTCGAGGGGCGCGGAGCCGGCCCGAGGTGTTACAGTGCAGGGCTCGAGGGGCGCGTAGCCGGCCTCGAGGGGTTACAGTGCAGGGCTCGAGGGGCGCGTAGCCGGCCTCGAGGGGTTACAGTGCAGGGCTCGAGGGGCGCGTAGCCGGCCTCGAGGAGTTGCAGTGCCTGGCTTGGCCGAACAGTGCTGTACTGGTGCCCTTTTGCCCATGCTTTTTGGTGAAAACGAGACTTGACCTTACACCGAGTTACTGTGGTACACGCTGTGCACTAGTGGACATGACCGGAGTAGGTGAAGGCATTAAATGCGTGGTATGGGCTGGTACGGCTGTCTGTGCAGCTCGAGGTCCGTGCGTTAAGCTCGAGGCGGAGAAAGAGCGTTCGCCCGAGGCCTTGCTCGGAGGGCTCGGGCGAGCGGAGAAAAAGCGTTCGCCCGAGGCCTGGCTGGGAGGGCTCGGGCGAGACGGAGAAAGAGCGTTCGCCCGAGGCCTGGCTGGAGGGCTCGGGCGAGACGGATAGGCGTTCGCCCGAGGCCCGACTGGGAGGGCTCGGGCGAGACGGAGAAAGAGCGTTCGCCCGAGGCCTGGCTGGGAGGGCTCGGGCGAGACGGAGATAGAACGTTCGCCCGAGGCCTGGCTGGGAGGGCTCGGGCGAGACGGGGATAGAACGTTCGGGTGTTTGCGTTGATTGGGGGTACCCTTTTTTGTACCACCGACAAATGTGGTCCTAGTCCAGAAAAAGAACAAGAAATGGAGAATGTGCGTAGATTTCACGTGCTTAAACAAAGCCTGCCCGAAGGACGATTTCCCTTTACCAAATATAAGCACCTTGGTAGACAGAGCAGTTGGATGTCAAATGCTTTCTCTCCTTGACTGTTTCTTTCCTAGTGGTACCATCAAATTTGGATGAATGAAGACGACGAAGAAAAACAAGCTTCATCACCCCCCTCGGGCACCTTTTGCTTTCGAAGAATGACAGAAGGTTGAGAAACGCAGGGTCTACCTCCTTCGCTCGCATGACATCCAAAGTTTTCAAAGATGAACATGCCATATCTGCCTACGTTGATGACTTGATCGTTCAAAGCGAACAAAAAAAAATCAACATTTCAGACTTGGCAAGAGTGTTCAATAACCTTCGGTCAGCCGGATTGAAACTAAACCCCAAAAAATGTGTCTTCGGGGTCAGCAAAGGAAAACTGCTAGGTTGTATCGTCTCAGCAAGGGGAATCGAAGCAAACCCCGAAAAAATTGATGCTATCATCAACATGGAACCTCCGACAACCAAAAAAGCAGCGCAGCGTTTGTCTCGGCGCTTAGCAGCACTCAGCAGGTTCATCTCCAGATCAGCTGAGCGAGGGTTACCTTTCTTCGAAACTTTGAGAAGCACCGCTCCATTCAATTGGGGACCTCGACAGCAGAAAGCTTTCAAGGATTTAAAAAAGTATCTCACCAACTTGACCATCTTAACGAGCCCTAGCAAAGGGGACTTGCTACTACTGTACGTCGCAGCTTCGCCTCATGCAACCAGCGTCGTGCTGATCAAAGAACTGCACGAAAACAGCAAAACCAGGCAGGCCCCAATCTACTATGTGTCAGAAACCTTCGAGGGCCCCAAGCGAAACTATTCAGAGCTCGAAAAATAGCTTATGTTGTGGTCATGGCTTTGAGAAAGCTTAAACATTACTTCCAGGCACACGAAATCCAAATACCATCAGCTTACCCTCTCGAAAACATTTTCAAGAACAATGAAGCAATCAGCAGAATAGCAAAATGGGCAGTTGAATTGAATAGCCACACCATAACCTTCGTGGGAAGAACAGCGATAAAATCGCAGGCTATGGCAGATTTCATAGCCGAATGGACTCCAGACCCTCGCAGAGAAGGAGTCAAAACAGATCCGTTTTGGACAGTGTATGTCGACGGAGCTTGGGGAGCAGCCGGAGCAGGAGCCTCGGCCATCTTAGTTTCCCCATCTGGGTCGAAGCTACGATATGCAAAAGACTCGACTTCAAATGCACAAATAACTCTGCAGAATACGAAGTTGTATTACTGGCACTTTCAAGGCTTTGAGCATTATCATTTCGAAGGGAGGTCATCAACACTGACTCCCAAGTCATTGCGGGTCATATCGAGAAAAATTACAAAGCAAAAGATCTAGAGCTGCAAAAGTACTTACAATATGTCCGAAGGTTAGAATCTTTCTTCCTCGGCATAACAGTGAAAACAATATCGAGGTCTGAGAACAGCGAGGCTGACAATTTGGCCAAAGCAGTAGCACAACAACTACTACAGTTGCCCCCCAGACGTTTTTTTCTGAAGTAGCAACTCAATCAGCCATCGAAGCCTCTGAACAAACAGCGAAGCTGATCAATGCAATTCAGAGCGAAGACTGGAGAGCCCCAATCATGGCATATATCAACGGGTTGCACGAGCCCGATTCCAAAGAGGAAGAAAACAGGCTCAGCCAGAGAGCTTGAGGATACAAAATAGTAGACAACACTTTATTCAAAGCCTCGGTGACCTGCCCATGGCTAAAATGCGTGTCGCAGAATCAAGGAAAGGACTACTCAAACTCATTCATGAGGTAATGCGTTCTCATAACGGCCCGAGGGCGCTAGTTGGAAAAGCTTTCCATCAATTTTCTTTTGCCAACAGCATTACGAGATGCAGAAGATGTTTCAGGCATTGCGAGGGATGCCAACTAACAACAAAAACACAAAACGCCCCAGGTGCCCCAACAACTCTGATATGCCCAACATGGCCCTTACAAAGATGGGAAATGGACCTCGTCGGTCCATTACCAATAGCTCCAGGAAACCTTCGCTACGCAGTGGTAGCTGTGGAATACTTTACAAAGTGGATCGAAACAAGACCACTGGCTTCCATCACTTCCCTAGCCATGAAAAAGTTTTTCTGGCAGCTAATAGTTTGTCGATTCGGAGTTCCCAAACACCTAACCGTCGACAACGGTACTCAGTTTTGACAGCGAGGTCTTCAAGGAGTTTTGCGCTCAGATTGGTACAAACCTTGTGTTTTGCCTCAGTCCGACATCCTCAATCGAACGGCCTCGTCGAAAGAGCTAATGCTACCATTTTCAAGCAATATCCAAAAACTCCAAGGTAGGCCCAGGGAAAGTGGGCAAGAGCTAACCTCGGTCACCTGGTCCCATAACACTTCGGAATGCAGAGCAACCAAGTTCACACCTTTTAGGCTCCTCTTTAGAGAAGAAGTTGTATTACCAGAAGAATTGAAATATGGCTCTACCAGAACAACCCTCGAATCAGACGAACAAAACCAGCTGCTAGTCAAGATTTGCTCGAAGAAGCAAGATGCAGCACAGTGCATAACCTTCGCAAGATCATCAAGAGGAAACCAAAAGTGGAGAGAAGAAAAAAAAAGTAAGGTTAAAGACTTGAAGAAGGTGACCTCGTCCTCATTCGGAAACAAAACGCAATATGGCGGGAAAATTTCAGCCAAAATGGACGGGACCATACTTGATAACAGAATGCAACCGCCCTGGATCCTATCACCTCTCTGACAGCGAAGGAAACAGCCTGCCACATACTTTGAATATTGATGACCTTCGCAAGTTCTACTCATAGCGGAGCCTTAGCGAGCTCTCGCAACATGTAATTCACCTTTTATCTTTCATTTTTTCAGTACCATCTGCTTAACCAAAACAAAGGAGCTGCACTCTTTTTCCTTACGAAGGGGCGTAAGGTTTTTTAACGAGGCAGCATCCAATCCTTAATACAAGCAACAACCCAAAAAACAAAATTCTAAAGTTTTCCTTTTATTTCCATAAAACATCGATAAAAGCAACTCTTATTTCAAGAGAGCTTATAATCGATGATACCCCCGAAGATTGCTTCAAAACCACGAAGATGCTAAAAAACATCAAAATGCATTTCGAAACAAACTTGCAAAGCAAACTTCATCTCCACCTCAGACAAGGGGAGGCGCGAAGTCCCAAAAAGTCAAGCACCCTCGCAAAACGCCAGGGGCTTGCAAAAGCAAACTTCACCTCCACCTTAGACAAGGGGAGGCGCGAAGTCCCTGTTGGGGGAAGGAACCCTCGGCAGAAGCGACGCCCAAGCTAGTGTCCAAGGAAACAACCCTCGCGCAATCTATGTGTCCTTGCGAAGTCCCTCTCATCTTCGGATCAGTACCCTAACCTCCGGACATGGGTCCGACCCTCGTTGCTTTGTTGCATTCCGTGCAGGTCGAAGTCGACAGTCGCACTGCAAGCAACCCTCGCTGGCTCACAACGCCACCTTCGCTTGGAGCGAAGGTTCAAGCAAGCGGCGAGTGTGCGCTGTCCCGAAGGCAAGCGAAGCCGAAGGTCCGGCGAGCACGGCCGAAGGTCAAATCTTCGGTCTTCTCCCCCGAAGGCGAGTATAGCCGGAGGCCCGGCAGACGGCGAAGGGGTGCGGGCCCAAGGGCGAGCACGGCCGAAGGTCAGAACCTCCGCACCTCTCCCCCGAAGGTGAACAAGAACCAGGTGGCGGCGCATTAGAGGATGGCCGATTAGGGTTTCCGCTTCTGCTGTGTATTTACGCTTTTGCCCTTCCTCCCTGCGTGGAGGTGAGGAATCTTCCCTGTACCCTTTTGTAATTTGGCCCGTGCCCCTTGGTATTCCCTATAAATACCAAGGGATGAACAGTGTAAGGGGACGACCCTTTGGGGAATTGAGCATCTTTCCACTTCCGCCTTACCTTCGCTACCGCTCCGACGCTTGGCCACCTTCGCCCTCCCCTGCACAAGTGCGGGGGCTTGGCAAGTGTGCTCCCAACAGTTTGGCGCCGTCCGTGGGGATCGAGTAAATTTTGACATGGCAGGGAAACAGAAGAGCTCACCCAGCGAGGGACCAACGTGTAGCCAGAGAGACAGCGGCGGTGGTCCCTCCTGCGGAAGAAATTGTGCAACCTCGGGGGGAGAGAACGTCACCCCAGAACCCCAATCCCTGGCCCCCAGGTCCGAGTGGTGACGCAGCCGCACCCGCACACTTCGGGAGAAGGGGAGGGAGAAGAAGAAGAGATGGCCTCGAGGCCCTTGAAAGGCTCGAGGCTGAGCTGCAAGAGAAGAAGAGGCGCCTGGAACAGCTTGAGAGGCATAACCGATTGCGCTCGATCAGACAGAGGGCTGACGAGGCCAGGGAGCAGCTTCGCCGTATGGAGGAATCCCTCGCCGCGGCAGAAGCCGAAGCCGAAGGCTAGAATGATGAGGAGATACCCCCGCTGCAAGAGGGGAATGAGGAGCCGAATCAAGATAACCTTCGTCACCATCCACCACCCCCACCACCACCAGTACACCCAGAGCCTATCCTATGAGACACCCAAACTTCCGCCAACTCTACCCAGATGAGAGAGAACAAAACCTTCGCATTCAGCGAAGGCATCAGCAACACAAACCAAATGCCGTATGATCCAATCACCCACTCTCCCAAATACTCCAAACTCAGCCCTGGCCACCATGTTACAATCCACAAAACCTACCTCGCTATGATGGACTTTCCGACCCTCGCCAGTTCATCATGAGCTACGAAGCAGCAGTTGCCGCAGCAGGCGGTGATGAATCAAGAATGGCAAAATCCTTTGTCATCATTCTGCGAGACATCGCACAAACATGGTACAACAACCTTCGCCCCGGAACTGTGGATTCCTGGGCCACCCTCAGAGACAAGCTGTGTACAAATTTCAAGGGCATCACTCCAGCCCCGTCAAACCCCATCGAGCTGTTCAATTGCAAGCAAGAAGAGCACGAGCCGCTCCAAGATTACTGGCGAAGGTTTATTCAAATTAGAGCAAGGACCCCGGGGATATCTGACGAGGCTGTCATCCTCGCTGCAGTCAGTGGCCTGCGCCCAGGACCATGCTCCTCAAAATTTGCCAGAAAACCGGCAAACTCAATCGAAGAGTTGCATGAAATAATGGAAAGATACTGTAGAGCTGATATGGACTTCAGAGCGAAGTCCGATGCTCGAAGGTCTCAGCAGAGGCCACAGCCGAGGCCTCAACCGAGAGAAAGCAACCTTCGCCAAGAGCAAAGCAACGTCGGTGCAATCAACAAAGCAACAAATTGCCAAGATCAAAGACGGACGCTCAACCTCCGAGCAACCAAGCCCCGCAGGGTTTGCCACCTCCGCCGAATCAGCGGTACCAGCAGCGAGATCCTGCCAACATGTATTGTCACTTCTGTGGAATGGGAAAGGGACACACAACAAAGCAATGCGAATGCTTCACCAAGGGAAAAGAATACCAGAAATCCAGGAAAGCTGCTTCGTCCGACACCCGAACCATCAACCACACAAGGAAACCAAGTTTCCACCCACCAAATCCACCATACCACTATACCCCATAAACTACGGCCTACCTTCGCAACAACCCTCTTACACTCATCACCCACTCCACAACCAAACCTCTTATCAGCCAACCACCATCCCACAACGCCAAAATCCAACTTACACAGTCACATACCCAACTACCCCCCAAGACCAAATTCCAACAACCTACCAAGCTAGCAACGCTCTGCCACCACCACCGCCAATCCCCGCGTTACCAGCACCACAACCTGTCAAAGCCGAAGCCCCGAGCCAAACGACCATCAACAATCCAACATCAACCTTCGGTGTGATTCTAGCTATCACCGGAGGTTCAAATGAAGACCATGGTAACAAACGGCAGAGGAAGGAACATGCCAGACGAGTCCACCACGTAGCCGTCGAAGGACCCCATAGATTTGGCCGTTGGTCTCACATCCCCATAACCTTCGATTCCAGTGACATGAAGCTGAGAGATTACCCTCACACCGATGCTATGGTGATCGAAACCAACCTCGCTGGGTGGACTGTCACCAAAATACTGGTCGATACAGGAAGCTCCGCTGATATCTTGTTCGCTTCAACCTTCGACAACATGAAGCTTGATAGAAACCTTCTGCAACCTGCAGACAACCCCCTATACGGCTTCGGTGGTCAACAAGTGAGAGCTATCAGAAAAATTTCTCTGCCCGTGACCTTCGGCGACGAAATCAACTACAGGACGGAGCATATAACATTTGACGTCGTCGACATGTTCCACCCATACAATGCCATTTTCGGCCGAGGGGTCACAAACGCGTTCAATGCGGTCATCCATCCTGCTTACCTATGCATGAAGCTTCCCGCTCCAAAGGGTGTGGTCGCAGTATTCGGGGACCAGGACATTGCAAGGACAGCTGAAGGAAACGTAGCCCCGGGGCAACGCAATGTACACAATTTGTCAAAACCTCAAAACCCCGGTATCAGCGACGAGGGTGAAGTCTGCAATGATAGAGTGAAGGCAGTGCCAAAGGAGGAAACCAAACAAGTACAACTCTTCGAGGGTAACGCCGAAAGAAAGGTGATCATCTCAGCCAATCTAGACCCTCAATCTGAAGACAACCTCATCACTTTCCTCAAAGGAAACTCCGACACCTTCGCTTGGTGCGCAGAAGACCTAAAAGGAGTCAACAGATCAATGATCGAGCATAGCCTAAACATCAAAACGGGCTATCGCCCAATCAAACAAAAGCTCCGCAAGATGTCAGAAGAAAGAAAGGAGGCAGCGAAGGCTGAGGTGAAAAGGCTTTTGGACGCAGGCGTCATTCGCCCAGTCAAATACCCAATTTGGCTCTCAAATGTGGTCCTAGTCCAAAAGAAGAACAAAAAATGGCGAATGTGCGTCGATTTCACTTGCTTGAACAAAGCCTGTCCGAAGGATGACTTCCCCCTCCCAAATATAAGCACCCTGGTCGACAGAGCGGCAGGTTGCCAAATGCTATCCCTCCTTGATTGCTTTTCAGGCTATCACCAGATTTGGATGAATGAAGAAGACGAAGAAAAAACAAGCTTTATCACACCCTCGGGCACCTTTTGCTTCCGAAGGATGGCAGAAGGTTTGAAAAATGCAGGCTCAACCTTCGCTCGCATGATCTCCGAAGTTTTCAAGGATGAGCAGGCTGTCTCTGCCTATGTCGACGACCTCGTTGTCCAGAGTGAACTAAAAGAGAACCACATACCAGACTTATCGAGGGTATTCAGCAACCTCCGGTCCGCCGGACTGAAACTAAACCCAGAAAAATGTGTTTTCGGGGTAAGCGAAGGTAAATTGCTAGGTTGCATCGTCTCAGCCAGAGGAATCGAAGCTAACCCTGAGAAGATTGATGCCATCATGAACATGGAACCTCCGGCGACCAAGAAAGCAGCTCAGCGTCTGACCGGTCGTTTAGCAGCACTTAGCAGATTCATCTCCAGATCCGCAGAGCGAGGGTTACCCTTCTTTGAAACACTCAGAAGCAACGCTCCATTCAACTGGGGTCCCCAGCTGCAAAAGGCCTTCGAGGAGTTGAAAAAGTATCTGACCAGCTTGACTGCCCTAACCAGCCCAAGCAAGGGAGATTTATTGTTACTCTACGTCGCAGCCTCGCCACACGCAGCAAGCGCAGTCCTCATCAAGGAGCACCGCGAAAACAACAAGACCAGACAAGCCCCAATCTACTATGTTTCAGAAACCCTCGAAGGCCCAAAGAGAAA
This sequence comes from Coix lacryma-jobi var. lacryma-jobi, assembly GCA_009763385.1. Classification (NCBI taxonomy): domain Eukaryota; kingdom Viridiplantae; phylum Streptophyta; class Magnoliopsida; order Poales; family Poaceae; genus Coix; species Coix lacryma-jobi. The sequence goes on from CM019828.1 coordinate 9,771,994, forward strand.
CTATTCGGAGCTTGAGAAAATAGCATACACCGTCGTTATGGCATCAAGAAAGCTCAAGCACTATTTCCAGGCGCACGAGATCCATGTACCTTCGTCGTACCCCCTCGAGAACATTTTCAAAAACAACGAAGCAGTTGGAAGAATAGCAAAATGGGCAGTCAAGCTTAACAGTTATGCCGTAACCTTCGTTGGCAGAACAGCAGTCAAATCACAAGTGCTGGCTGATTTCATAGCAGAATGGACACCCGACCCTCGCCCCGGTGAGCTGCAGCACGACCAGTTTTGGATCGTTTACGTCGACGGGGCCTGGGGTGCAACTGGAGCCGGTGCCTCGGCCGTTCTAATCTCGCCCTCCGGGTCGAAGCTGAGATACGCAAGAAGGCTTGACTTCAAGTGCACAAACAACTCTGCAGAGTACGAAGCTGTCATTCTGGCACTCTCAAGGCTGCGATCGTTATCAGTCCAAAGGGCACTCATCAACACAGACTCTCAAGTCATTGTGGGGCACATTGAAAAGAACTACAAAGCAAAAGATCCAGAGCTCCAAAAATATTTTCAATATGTCCGAAGGTTAGAATCCTTCTTCCTCGGCATAACTGTAAAAGCAATATCAAGAACCGAAAACAGCGAGGCTGATTGCTTAGCCAAAGCAGCCGCACAGCAGCTGCAGCTTCCACCGGATGTGTTCTACGAGGTTACCACTCGGTCAGCCTTCGAAGCTCCCGAAGTCAGCATCAAGCTGATCAGCGCAATTCAGTGCGAGGATTGGAGAGCACCTATCATGGCCTACATCAAAGGACTCCATGAACCCAGCTCTAAAGAAGAAGAGAACAGACTAAAACAAAGAGTGCGAGGGTACAAGATTGTGGATAACACCCTATTCAAAGCTTCGGTAACCTCACCTTGGCTCAAGTGCGTGTCACAGTCCGAAGGTAATGACATTCTCAAACTCATCCACGAAGGTATATGTGGTTCACATAATGGCCCGAGGGCACTAGTAGGAAAAGCTTTCCGGCAAGGTTTCTACTGGCCAACTGCGCTGAGAGATGCTGAAACCATCGTTAGGCAGTGCGAGGGTTGTCAACTGACAGCAAAAAACCAAAACACCCCAGGGGCTCTCACAACCCTCATATGCCCAACTTGGCCTCTGCAAAGGTGGGCAATGGATCTCGTGGGTCCACTACCGACGGCTCCGGGGAACCTTCGCTATGCGGTGGTAGCAGTGGAGTATTTCACAAAATGGACTGAAACAAGACCGCTGTCCTCCATAACCTCCCTCACAGTAAAAAAGTTTTTTTGGCAGCAAATAGTTTGTCGTTTCGGAGTTCCCCAACATCTAACCGTCGACAATGGCACCCAGTTTGACAGCGAGGTTTTCAAAGAATTCTGCGCACAAATCGGAACAATTCTATGCTTCGCCTCAGTCCGACACCCGCAATGCAATGGCCTAGTTGAAAGAGCCAACGCAACAATCTTCCAATCCATATCCAAAAAGTTGCAAGGCAGACCCAAAGGCAAATGGGCAGACGAGCCAACTTCAGTCACCTGGTCTCACAATACCTCCGAATGCAGAGCAACCAAATTCACACCCTTCAAACTTCTGTTCGGCGAAGAAGCCGTGCTACCAGAGGAGCTAAAATACGTTTCACCAAGAACAACCCTCGCAAATGATGAGCCAGCTAACCTGATTGACAAAGACTTACTAGAAGAAACAAGATGCAGCGCAGTGCACAACCTTCGCAAGTATCAGGAAGAGACCAAAAAATGGAGAGATAAAAAGGTCAGAATCAAAAACTTGCAGAAGGGTGACCTCGTCCTCATCCGTAAACAAAACGCCAACATGGCCGGAAAGTTTCAGCCTAAGTGGACAGGCCCGTTCCTGATCGCAGAATGCAATCGTCCAGGCTCCTTCCATCTCTCCGACAGCGAAGGCAATATCCTACCACACACCTGGAACATTGACGACCTTCGCAAATTCTACCCATAGCGGAGCCTTAGCGAGCCCTCGCGATATGTAATCTTTGTCGCATCTTACGTTATCTACATTCATGTACTTAACAAAAACAGGAGCTGCACTCTTTTTCCTTACGAAGGGGCGTAAGGTTTTTTAACGAGGCAGTATCCAAAGCATTAATACAGGTTAGAACCCCCAAAAAAGTAAAATCTCCAAAACATCGAAAAAGCGGGTCTCTTTCAAAAGCGCTACATTCGATGAAAACCTGCTAAGATTGCTTCGAAAAACATTACTTTTCTTTTCAAAGCAAACTTCACCTCCGCCTAAGATAAGGGGAGGCGCGAAGTCCCAAAAAGTCGAGCACCCTGGCACAAACGACAGGGGCTCGCAAAAAAGCAAACTTCACCTCCGCCTAAGATAAGGGAGGCGCGAAGTCCCAAAAAGTCAAGCACCCTGGCACAAACGACAGGAGCTCGCAAAAAAGCAAACTTCACCTCCGCCTAAGATAAGGGGAGGCGCGAAGTCCCAAAAAGTCGAGCACCCTGGCACAAACGATAGGGGCTCGCAAAAAAGCAAACTTCACCTCCGCCTAAGATAAGGGGAGGCGCGAAGTCCCAAAAAGTCGAGCACCCTGGCACAAACGACAGGGGCTCGCAAAAAGCAAACTTCACCTCCGCCTAAGATAAGGGGAGGCGCGAAGTCCCAAAAAGTCGAGCACCCTAGCACAAACGATAGGGGCTCGCAAAAAAGCAAACTTCACCTCCGCCTAAGATAAGGGGAGGCGCGAAGTCCAAAAAAGTCGAGCACCCTGGCACAAACGACAGGGGCTCGCAAAAAAGCAAACTTCACCTCCGCCTGAAATAAGGGGAGGCGCGAAGTCCAAAAAGTAGAGCACGCTCGCACAAGCAAAGTCAGGCCTCGGGCGGGCGCGCATTCTCCGTCTCGCCCGAGCCCTCCAAGTCAGGCCTCAGGCGGGCGCGCATTCTCCGTCTCACCCGAGACCTCCAAGTCAGGCCCCGGGCGGGTGCACTTTCTCCCGCCTCGCCCGACCAATGTGGCACCCTCGTCCAGCAGAGTCTCGGCATAGCAACTGTCGCACCGTTTTGCAAACCGCAAACTCCAAACCATCGACCTTTGTAGCACCCTCGAAAGAATGACTATAGACGTGCGGGTCGCTGTCCTCTCCAAATCAGCGTGTTAAAAAGCAATGCGCGAGCCTCGCTAAAGGAAAAAGGGGGCGTCGCTGTTTTTTCAAAACAAGCTCACAAGAGCAAATGCGCGATCCTCGCTAAAGAAAAAGGGGGCGTCGCTGTTTTTTCAAAACAAGCTCACGAGAGCAAATGCGCGAGCCTCACTAAAAGAAAAAGGGGGCATCACTGTTTTTTCAAAACAAGCTCACGAGAGCAAATGCGCGAGCCTCGCTAAAAGAAAAAGGGGACATCGCTGTTTTTTCAAAACAAGCTCACGAGAGCAAATGCGCGAGCCTCGCTAAAGAAAAAGGGGGCGTCGCTGTTTTTTCAAAACAAGCTCACGAGAGCAAATGCGTGAGCCCCGCTAAAGGAAAAAGGGGGCGTCGCTGTTTTTTCCAAACAAGCTCACGTGAACAGTGCGCGAGCCTCTTTAAAAGTAAAACGGGGCCTCGCTATTAAACAATATAAGAAACATTAAATAGCGCAGCAAACATGGCACACAACCCATACACCTTTCTCATACTGTTACAAAGTAACGTTACAACAACAAACATATACGAAAAATAAAAAATTCTTTACAAGGAACCATCGCTCCCCTCAATCAACATCAAATCACCGAAACCTTCGGCCTCCTCAAACCCCCCCTCTACTGGAACCAGGGGTCCCCACAACAAAGGAGCTGCAGGGACAATCGGCAGCTCCCCAGATAAAACCCTCGCCCTATACATGTATCTATGCCTCGTCTCAATAACTTCCGAAGGTTCTTCCTTCGGAATCAAAAGCGCCCCATCCGAACCAACACCAAGCTCCCTTTGCCCGAATAAATATTCCAAAGCTGTGTTCTCGTCAATATCATCATCTCCGCTAGCTTGCGGGACCGAAGAAGATCCAAACAAATAGCGGTCGGCTTGACGATCAGTATAATCTGCCTCGCGCCAAAAACGATCCGACCTACCATTCTTTAAATCATACCTTTGCACCTTTGACCACCAAAAACGTTCAAAGGACAGCGAAGGATGTTTAAACCTAGCGCGAGCCCACGATTCACCAGTTATAAAAACATCTTGGTAATTTAACATCAGCGGAGTGACGTCCAACACTTTTAGCATGGTTCCATCAGGAACCTGCACGTTTCACAAAAATACAAAAGTTGTTTCAGCTTCATCAAGTCTCTACAACCACAGTATCTACAAAACGGCCACCTCGCCACAACAATCCCAGGGATCACACCTGACCAGCTTCCCCTCAGATAGTCTCCGAATCCTCGCCAACGGCGACAGTCGAGGTCCCAGCTGACGTCTCCTCCGCCGTGGACTCCTCCACAGTAGCCTCGACATTCGTAGCAGGCTCCTCTTCCATCGCCGTTGCCTGCGCCGCGTTTCCTTCAGTGATCGGCACGTCCCCGGTCAACGCCTCGATCTCGGCGAGCGTAACCCCCGCACAACTTGGCTCAGGGACGGTTTCGGAGCCACCCCTCGCTGCAGCTTCCGTGGGCGGCGAGGGCATCGCATCTTGTCGAGCCTATAAGCAAAACAAAAGACAAACCTCGCCAAAATCAACAACAACCCCTCTAAAACAAACCAACAAAATCAAAAATCTTAAAAAGGATGCGAACCTGACGTGTATCCTCGGCAGCTTCTTCGAAGGCGAGAGCTCGGCCACCTCCGGAGATCCAAAACTTGCGAAGCAAACGCATCGCACAGTTCCGAACTTCTGCGTCCATAACCTTCATCCGGCGAACTTCATCAACCGACGGAAAGGCCTGGTTCGGCCTTTTGATCTTGCGAAGATGATCACAATCCGCCAGACGAAGCGTGCTCGCCATTGCCCAGGCCCCGACGTAGCCACCAAAATTGGCTGCATTGGAAACTAACGAGCTAAACACATCAAGCTCGTTACCCAACCAGCCCTCGAAGGCCTCCGCGTCAGCTGCAGGCAATGGCTATCCGGCAGAGCCTCCAGCCTCGGTCAGACAACGATCAAGTTTACGTTTAACATTCTCCATACTCGCCCGCCAAGATTTGTTCAAATCCCCTAGCCGACCCTCGGCCTCGGCCAAAGCCTTGTCTTTCTCCTCTCCCGCGGCAATCAGATCAGCATTACGCTTCGCCAGTTCAACTGCCTCCTCTCGAGTCTTCGCGGCCTTCTCCGAAGCATTCTTCAGTTCAATTTCTTTATTCTCTAGGCTCCGGGCCAGTCTGCTATTCTCCTTCTCAAGATCAGTAATATGGTTTCTCATAAATTCCATGTCGGAGCCAACCTTCCGCCTCGCTGAGCGGTTCAAGAGCATTAGCTCCGCCAACTTGACGTCAACGTCGTCGAAGGTGTCACCAACTGCTTGGTCCGCAAGTAGAACCTCTGCCTCCGGCACACAAATCCGGCCGAAGATTCGGCCTAGAAAACGCCTTTCCTCCGGGCTACACTGCAAGTGGCAATCCCGAAGGTCCGGACTAGTGAACAGCTCAGTTGCCGGATCAGAAATCCCAAGCTTTTTAGCATATTCTGGGAGGCTCGACCGACTCGCCTCGCCGAACGGTCTCTTCCCCCGGGCTCGCGCGGAGTCAAGTTCCCCATCAAACTCAAACCCCTCCACCCAAAGGTGCGAGCCCGCAAAGCTGGGAATCGACCCTCGTCGAGGGCTACCTGGCTCAATATCTTGAGCGATATCAACCGAGCTCTGGGCAACCCTCGTTCCAGCACCCGGCGAGGCTCCGCCTCCAATGGACACCGCCTCTTCCGTGTCATGTCCTTCACTAGAACTCTCGCTGCTTTCATCGGACGAACCCTCGTCCGTCTCCCCCTCCTTTCCGTCCTTCTCCTCCACCTCATCATCATCAGATTCATCCTCGTCGCCCGAAATCTGAATCAAAGCGCTGATCCCTCCAACGCGAGGCACGCGTCCCCCAACTGTTCCGGCACCTCGGCCGCTTGGGGCTATGGCTGAGGAGGAGGAAGTACCTGCAGCACCAGAGCCAGCAGCGAACTCCGTCGCAAGCACCTTCGCTCGGCCACTAGCTCCGCCACGGCCTCGACCACGGCCCCTCTTTGGCCGAGAGACGATCTCTTTTTCTTCCAAAGCTTTACGCTTCCTCTTCTTCGGCGCGTCATCACTCGACGGAGCAGGCCAATTAGCATAACGAATGCCAAGAATGTCAAACATCCTATTTACCCGACCTTCGCTACCAACAGAGCTGTGGATAGCCTTGACCTCCAACGTGGATAGCTTCCCAACAAGCTCCTCTGCCCACTGCTGAACCCGCTTATAGATAGTTTCGTTCCCATCCTCGCGCCTTAGAAATTTCTTAAGAGTTTTCTCCCAAACCTTCTCCAGATCCAAACTCGGCCTTTTCAAGCCCCTACCCTCGTACCTGGGGTCACTCTCCGCCGTAAACCACGTCCGCCTCCGGCCAAGAGGCCAAATCTTGGCACAACAATATTCCTCCACCAAATCACGCGCACACTGAGAACGCGCAACAACCCTCAGGCAATCAACAGCAGCATGAGCCTCGACGCTCATCTTAGCTTCGGCGCTCACATCTCCAAGCACCGGAAGCTCACCGCAAAGCTCGGAGCTATCACTGAGCTTGTAATAGAACCAAAACTCCTGCCACCCGCTGCTCCACTTGTTCTTCTGCGCCTGCACTGGCAGCTCCGCGCCGGCACGATGGCAGAAAGTGTACACCGTGAACTGTCCAAGGCTGCTCTTGCCCTCGCTGTCCGTAATCTTGCGAGGCTGCATATGAACGCGATGAGTGCGGACAAAACCCTCGACATGGGGGACAATCCCCTGAGATCTGCAGGCCCAAACATAAACTGACATCTTTGTGAAGCAAGAAGGCGTAAGCTGATGGAAGCGCAAATTGAACCTTCGCAGGACCGAAGTCACGAAGGAATCAGCTGGAAAGCGAAGACCAGCCGAAAGGAACTCCTCAAACACTACAACTTCATTCGCATCCGGTTTCGGCACTGTCTCCCCAACACTGGTCCTCGCCTTGCCCTCCTCAATCCAGCCCCACCTCACATATGATGCAATCTCACTGGCACAAACCCGGCTCAGACCAAACTCGAAGGTAATACCTTCATCCGCGACAGCAGGAGAATCAACCCGAGCAGTCTGCTTCAATCTAGCCATCCCTTTGGCTACCAAAGCTATCAAACAGCAAGCACCCGCCTCTACCCTCGCGCACAAGCTAAAACAAACCGTCGCTACAAAGCAAATCGCGACAGCAGGACAACTATAGCAGAGGAAAGCACAATCCAACCCTTTCACCAACCCTCTCTATTTATAGGCCAGGAAACGAACCCGCACACCCGACAAAATCGGCACAGCAATCGAAAAACGCGGCGCCAAAAACGAAACGGGCTTCAACAGTACAAACAACACTACAATGGCCCAGCCCAAAGCAGTCGCGGGCGTCGCTGTCGAGGGTCCCATTTACTGTCCCCATTGAAAGACGCTGCTTGGGCCTAAACACGGTTTTTTAGATCCAAGACAACGAGGGGCTACTGTTGGGGGAAGGAACCCTCGGCAGAAGCGACGCCCAAGCTGGTGTCCAAGGAAACAACCCTCGCGCAATCTATGTGTCCTTGCGAAGTCCCTCTCTTCTTCGGATCAGTACCCTGACCTCCGGACATGGGTCCGACCCTCGTTGCTTTGTTGCATTCCGTGCAGGTCGAAGTCGACAGTCGCACTGCAAGCAACCCTCGCTGGCTCACAACGCCACCTTCGCTTGGAGCGAAGGTTCAAGCAAGCGGCGAGTGTGCGCTGTCCCGAAGGCAAGCGAAGCCGAAGGTCCGGCGAGCACGGCCGAAGGTCAAATCTTCGGTCTTCTCCCCCGAAGGCGAGTATAGCCGGAGGCCCGGCAGACGGCGAAGGGGTGCGGGCCCAAGGGCGAGCACGGCCGAAGGTCAGAACCTCCGCACCTCTCCCCCGAAGGTGAACAAGAACCAGGTGGCGGCGCATTAGAGGATGGCCGATTAGGGTTTCCGCTTCTGCTGTGTATTTAAGCTTTTGCCCTTCCTCCCTGCGTGGAGGTGAGGAATCTTCCCTGTACCCTTTTGTAATTTGGCCCGTGCCCCTTGGTATTCCCTATAAATACCAAGGGGATGAACAGTGTAAGGGGACGACCCTTTGGGGAATTGAGCATCTTTCCACTTCCGCCTTACCTTCGCTACCGCTTCCGACGCTTGGCCACCTTCGCCCCTCCCCTGCACAAGTGCGGGGGCTCGGCAAGTGTGCTCCCAATAGTCCCAAAAAGTCAAGCTCCCTTGCAAAAATGCCAGGGGCTTGCAAAAGCAAACTTCACCTCCACCTCAGACAAGGGGAGGCGCGAAGTCCCAAAAAAGTCAAGCACCCTCGCAAAAACGCCAGGGGCTTGCAAAAGCAAACTTCACCTCCACCTCAGACAAGGGGAGGCGCGAAGTCCCAAAAAGTCAAGCACCCTCGCAAAAACGCCAGGGGCTTGCAAAAGCAAACTTCACCTCCACCCTCGCTAAAAGGAAAGGGGGCGTCGTTGTTTCCAATAAACAACCTACATTAACGTTAAGCGAGTCTCGCTAAAAGGAAAGAGGGCGTCGTTGTTTCCAATAAACAACCTACATAAACGTTAAACGAGCCTCGCTAAAAGGAATGGGGGCGTCGCTGTTTCCAATAAACAGCCCACATAAACGTTAAGCGAGCCTCGCTAAAAGGAAAGGGAGCGTCACTGTTTCCAATAAACAACCTACATTAACGTTAAGCGAGCCTCGCTAAAAGAAAAGGGGTGTTGCTGTTTCCAATAAACAGCTTACATAAACGTTAAGCGAGCCTCGCTAAAAGGAAAGGGGGTGTCGCTGTTTCTAATAAACAACTTACATAAACGTTAAGCGAGCCTCGCTAAAAGGAAAGGGGGTGTCGCTGTTTCCAATAAACAGCTTACATAAACGTAAAGCGAGCCTCGCTAAAGAAGAAAGGGGGCGTCGCTGTTTTCACTAAATAGCTTAGATAAACATTAAGTGAGCCTCGCTAAAAGGTAAGGGGGCGTCGCTGTTTTCCAAAGCACCTTACATAAACGTTAAAAGCGAGCTTCGCCATAAATAGAGCGAGGGTCAAAAGTCATTCTTTATCAATTTCCAAAAACGAGCCACAACGGGATTAAACAATCTTACAACTCTTTCGCATAAGTACAAATTCTCCACAACATGATACACTTTTTCTAAAAAGTATAAAGTTACAACGAATCCCCACCATCTTCAATTGACAATACATCATTTCAACCCTCGTTTTCAACTTCAAACCACGTCTCTATCGGGACAATAGGTCCCCACAATAAAGGAGCCGCAGGCACAATTGGCAGCTCCCCGGGCAACATCCTCGCCCTATACACATATCGACGAGCTACGCCACTGCTCTCTAAAGGCTCCTCCTTCGGAATTACAAGTGAACCGTCTGGACCCAGTTCAAGTTTGCTACGCCCAAACAAAAAATCAAGAGCCGTATCCACATCGATGTCATCATCAACAGCAGGTTATGAAGAAGAACCAAACAAAAAACGCGTGGCTTGCTAATCCGTATAATCCGCGTCACGCCAAAAACGACTGGATCGACCGTTTTTCAAATCGTACCTCCACACCTTTGACCACCAAAAACGTTCGAAAGACAACGAAGGATGTCTCAGTTTGGCCCGAGCCCATGATTCACCAGTTATAAAAGCATCTTGATAATTTAACGTGAGAGGCGTCACATCAAACACCTCAAGCACGGTTCCATCAGGAACCTGCATTGTCAAATAGCCAAACAAAATCTCACTGTCTCACAGCAACATCTTCCCCTCGCAAAATATTACAAAATGACCCCTTTCTTAACTACCCCCTTTTTCTTAGACCTGCTCGGCATCTTCATGTTTCTCCGCCTCAACCTCGCCAGTTGCAGCATCCTCAGCTTCGCCAGTTGCAGCAGTTTCCACCATAAATTGGTCAGCAGCAGATGCTTCCACCCCAGCTGTTTCCTCAACATCAGCCTCTTCAGTGGCAGGAGCCACCTCGGCCGAGGGAACTGTTTCAACCGGAGGAACCTCCGCGGAGTTGTGCGCAGGTACAGGCCGGGAGCAACCGACAGCGTTATCAGTTGCAGTCAGCGAGGGCAGCGCGTCTTTCCGAGCCTACAAAAAACGACACAGAAATAAATACTAACACTTTAATCCACAAATAAAACCAAAAACAAACATCTCATGCCATCATCACCTGACGAGTAGCTTTGGTCGCCTCATCAAAGGCAAGGGCACGACCTCCACCACTGATCCAAAACCTTCGGAGCAAGCGCATCGCACAGTTGCGAACCTCCGCATCATTAATCTTCATAGCCCGCACCTCATCAACTGTTGGAAACACATGGCTCGGCTTCTTAACCTTGCGAAGGTGATCACAATCAGCTTGGCGAAGAGTACCAGCCATGGCCAAAGCTCTGGCGTAACCCCCAAAGTCGGCTGCATTACCAACCAATGAGCTGAAAACATCTAGCTCATTATAGAGCCAACCTTCGAAGGCCTCCGCGTTAGCAGTAGGTAGCGGCTCCCCATCAGAGCCGCCGGCTTCAGTCAAGCAAGCATCAACTTTGTCCTTAATTTTTCCCATACTCTTCTGTCACGCATCCGATTGAGTAGCCAACTCCGAGGACAGCTCAGCTATGCGACTCTTCGCAGTTTCTAAATCTTGGTCCTTTTTACGGCAAGATGGCAACAATTCAGCGTTGCGGTTCGCAACCTCCTGCGTTTCCTCCTGGGATTTCTTAACTTTTCCCACAGCACTTTTAAGCTCTATCTCTTTGTTTTCCAAATCTCGCCGGAGATCTTTATTCTCTTTCTCAACCTCGGCCAACCGATTGCTTAGATAATCATGGTTATAACCCGCTCTTCGGCGCGCTGAGCGATTAAGAAGCATCAACTCAGCCAACTTAACATCAATATCATCCTGAAGTTCGCCCAAAGGCTGGTTGGCTAGTCAAAGCTCGGCCTCCGGCACACAAACACGACCAAACACTCGACCAAGAAAACGCCTTTCCTCCGGAGCGCACTGCAAGTGGCACTCACGAAGGTCCGGACTCGTAAAGAGCTCTGTTGCCGGATCCGAAACACCAATCTTATTAGCAAAGTAAGGAAGAGTGGACTAGGTAGCTTCGCCATATGGCCTTTTGCTAGGATTTCGTTCCGACTCAAGGTCATCGGGCACCTCGAAACCGCCAACCCAGATATGAGACCCTGCAAACTCGGGCACTGACCCTCGCACGGGACTCTCAGGCTCGAGGTCTCGGAGTATCTCATCAACACTGCGTGCAGCTGCAGCATCGGCGCTAGATGAAACAACCGCTTTGCACCGGTCATCACCAATGGACACCTCTTCGTCTGAGTCGCTCTCGTCACCGGAGGTTCCGCTAACTTCATCAGTCGAATCATCCTCAGTGTCGGCCCCCTTCTCGGCCTCTTTCTCTTCCTCCTTCTCATCGTCATCGGAGGCACCTTCGTCGTCTGAAATCTGGATCAGAGATCCAATCCCGCCGACACGCGGTACACGACCTCCGACCTTAGCAATAGCTCGGCCACCCGATACAATGACCAAAGAAGAGGAACTGTCGACAACGCCAGACGCCACAGCAACCTTCGTCGCAAGCGTTTTCATTCGGCCGCCGCCAGCGCCACCGCGGCCTCGACCACGACCCCTCTTCGGCGCTACAACAACCTCTTTCTCCTCCGCGGATGCGCGTTTCCTCTTTTTCGGCGCATCCTCGCTCGAAGGTGCAGGCCAATCAGGGTACGTGATCCCGAACATGTCAAAGAGCCTGTTGACTCGACCACCACTACCCACAGCACTATGAATGGCCTTAACCTCGAGGGTCGACAGCTTTCCGACAAGAATCTCAACAGTTTGCTGAACTCGTCTCAGAACAACTTCGACGCCAGCTTTCCGACAGGGAAATTTCCTGAGAGTACTCTCCCAGATCTTGTTCAAATCCAATTTCGGTTTCTTCAAACCCCTCGCCTCATAGGCAGAGTCGTCCTCAACCGCGAACCAGGCTTGCCTCCGACTGAGGGGCCAAACCTTAGCGCAGCAGTACTCCTCAACTAGGTCACAAACGCACTGTGAGCGAGCAATAACCCTCAAGCAGTCAACAGACGCGTGCGCTTCTCCGGACATCGATGCTTCGGCGGTCACGTCACCGAGGGGCAGAAGTTCGCCGCAAAGATCATCAACTCTGCTTAGCTTATAGTAGAACCAATGCTCCTGCCACCCACTTGCCCACTTATTTTTCTGAGCTTGTAGTGGAAGCTCCGAGCCAGCCCGATGGCAGAAGGTGTACACTGCAAACTGACCCAAACTAATGTTACCTTCGCTGTCAGTAATTTTCCTTGGCTGCATGTGAACACGTTGAGTCCGCACGAAGCCTTCGACGTGCGAGACCACACCTTGAGAGCGACAAGCCTAGACGAAAATGGACAGCTTCGTAAAGCACGACGGTGTCAGCTGATGAAACTTTAGTTTAAAACGCTGAAGCACCGAAGTCACAAACGAAGACGTCGGAAAGCGCAGACCAGCTTCAAAGAACTCTTCAAATACGACAACCTCGTCGGCCTCAGGCTTCGGAACGGTCTCTCCAGCGCTGGCCCTCGCCTTTCCATCTTCAATCCAGCCTCGCCTAACGTAGGACGCCAGGTCCGAGTTGCAAACCCGACTAAGTCCAAACTCAAAGGTCACTCCGTCGTCCGCAGCAGACAGAGACGCAACACGAGCAGTCTGCTTTGACCTAGCCATCTCTCCAGCTCTAACCTTCGCAGAACTTACAAGCCACTCAACCTTCGCAGGAGACCCAACAAACCCTCGCAATAACAAAATCGCAGCAGCAGGATGGCTACAGTAAAAGGATAGCTCAGTTTCAAACTCCCACCAACCCCAACTATTTATAGGCCAAAGAATGAGCCACCCAACCCGACAAACTCGGCACGGCCCCCGAAAACACGGCACAAAAAACGAGATGCATAGTAACAAAACAAAACATACGACCCGGCCCACAAGCAGCCGCGGGCGTCGCTGCCGAGGGACTCTTGCCGTTCCCAAACAAAAGACGCTGCTTGGGCCTAAAGATCGTTTCTTTTTAGATCCAAGCCGTCGAGGGGCTACTGTTGGGGGAGGGAACCCTTGGCAGCGGTGTCACGTAGGCTGACACAGGAAATAACCCTCGCTCTCATGCATACCTTCGCAAGAACTTTCGTCATTTGTCAAGTCCCTCGGGTCATTTTCCTAACCTTCGGATGTTAGCTCGACCCTCGGGATATTTTCTGTTTCTTGCAGGCACGAGGCGTGAAGAACACGGTCTGTGACCCTCGCGCATCCTGCATACCTTCGCAAGAAACGCCAGGCTCAACGGACGACAAGCGAACGCGGGCCTCGCAACTGAAGCGATGGTTCCGCAAGCGAAGGTCAACCCTCGCGCTCCCGCGAGGGGATGCACGAGACGGGTGGCGGCGGACGCGCGGAAGGCGAGTTAGGGTTTCCACGCTGCCCGTGTTTGTATGATTCTGCCCTTCCGCTGTACAGCGCTAAGGAATCTTTCTTGTACCCTTTTGTAATTTGGTCAATGTCCCTTGGCATTCCCGATAAATACCAAGGGATGAACAGTGTAAAAGGGATGATTTTCTGGAAGAGAGAAATAGCACCACTGTTTCCTTTTTCATGTACCCTCGCCTTTGGTTCCGACAGTTGACCACCCTCGCCACTCCCCTGCACGAGAGCGGGGGTAGGAGGAGGTGTGATCCAACAATGATCAATATCTCCAACGGTTTTGTATTTTTTTGTTTGGCAAAATATGGTATCTACCAACTCTCAAATTAATATGGCAAAGGTAAAAAGAGTCAATCTCCAACAGTTTTGTATTTAGACTTGGCAAAACTAAAAAATTATACGCGCGAGAGGGAAGTATCCCGTGGGAGTAGCACGCGAGGGCGATTGCCAAGCGAACCGCAGCTTGGCATATATGTCAAATATCACCCGGTGTTTGCCAAATTGCTAAAAATGCCAAGCTCATTGGCCAAACCGTTGGATATGAGATTTTTAGACTTCTTTGCAAAAACAAGAATGCAAAGTTCATTTGCAAAACCGTTGGAGATGAATACAAACTAATATGGGCTAATTGATGAGTACCTACAACTCATTAGAAAAAAAAATAGTTAGTTCATGTTCATCTATTATCTAAGAGCATCTCCAATTGTTTGGAAAAATTGACTTGGAAAAGGTTGTCATTTAGCAACTTGCTAAAACTTTTGGCAAGTGAATTTTTCATGTATCTCCAATAGTTTGATAAATTGGGCTTAGTAAACATAGAAAAGTAGACGCGAGAGAAATGGTGGCGGCGGCAAAAAGGGAAAAAAACGCCGATAGCAAGTGAAATTGACTTGATAAATATACCAAGTAAGTTGCCTCTGATTCTAACTTAGAAAAACTTAACAAGTTATATATCAATCTGTTGGAGAACGTTTTTTCTTCTTTTCCCAATAAAACAAGAATAACAAGTCATTTTTTCAAATTATTGGAGATACTCTAACGACAGACTAAACTTTAGTCTGGTGATCCAAACATACCTGTCTCAGCGAGAAGTCTGGTGACGAGCGTCATGTTATATAAAATGAAATAAAGCATCAATAAAACACGCGATCTCAGTAGACACCGCAATCACGGTAGCAGATGCACCGATATCCATACACAGTCGGTGTAGAAGGTGGGAACACCCGGAGGTTCATGTTCATGCTTTACGTGCTTCTACATGTACTTAGGCTAGGCCAGCCCCAGCGTTCCATGCTAGCTGCGAGCTGAGTTCCAACCTCCAGTCCTCCCCGGCCTCCACATCTGCGTTGAAATTTTGAATGTCCGAATTGGCTAGAACACGGTAACTTCGCAGTGGTTTGGTGGGTTGCAGGGGGTACCAAATGCTTGTTCCAAACGGATAACAGAAACTTCTGGTCAAGTGCACGATGGGGGAGGCCAGACTAGGACCATGGGAGAGTCTCTACTGGAACAGTGGAAGAAAAGCTGAGGCCTGAGGACACCCGCAACAACAAGAGTCAGCTACCAGCTCTAAGTCAACCTCTCCAATAGTGTTAGCTTTTAGCAATAGGTCATAATATAAAAAGCCTCACATAACATACTCACGTCATATTGAAATGCGTGTATAAGTCTAGCTCTTGATCAAGAGCTAACTCTTGTCTTTTTTCTATTAAAATATAAAAAGAATGCTAAGAGCTACCTTATGAGCCACTCATTGCGGGTGCCCTGATGGAGGCACACTCCAAAGCAAAGGCCACTTTTCCTGGGTAGGGTAGCCTAGCGTGATAGTATTCACACTTCATAGTTTCCGCAAGTACGTACACTTTTTTGACAAGTCACGGTACAGTTTTGACAAGTCTGTACACAAATGGACACTCGCATACTTATATACGTCTAAAAAAACTAAATCCATAGATTTGAGATTTATGATAGTTTAGACGTCTCACTGTCAAAATATTGTAGAAATAGTGTTGTTCGATTTTAGTAAATTTAGAAAAATACGAGTACCCACGTTAAGTTAAGGACTTAAATCTTACTATATTACTGACATTTTTTTCAATGATGACGTGAAAAGCGTAGTTTTCAGATTCCCCTTTCAAATGTTAGATTTAATTAGGCTAGGCCTATCTATTTGGTATTATCTCACAATTCTAGATTAGAGCACATTTTAGTTTTGGCCTAAGTCAAGTTTTTGTAACTTTGATTAAGTTTATAGAAAATTAATTTTCTCTAACAATATTAGATTAGTTTGGTTCATTATATTTCTTTATGAAATTTTCTTGGTAGTGTATTTAATTGAACTTATAGATGATAATATGTTTTTTTTTGCTAAAAACTCGATCAAAATTAGATAATTTTGACTTATGATAGAGTTAAAATGAACGATGATTTGGGACGAACGGAGGGAGTAATATAATAAATCAATAAGTTCTGAAACCCGGCTGTGAATAAAATTCTAATAAAAAATGAACACCCTATATAAAGCGTATTAGCATTTGAAAATCTTTAAAGAATATACTTTGATCATTATTTTATCTTATGTTAGTATAGTATATTAACAATTACTAGAAAACCTTGTCTTTCAGAAAGGCATGTGAAATAGGAATATGGCGCTCATCTTCTGTTTACCGTGGAAGTCTCTGGTCGTTCTCCATCCGCCGCCTAGTTTGGACTGAATGATATGCAAATTGCAAAATACAGTGCGCTGCAGTTTGGACTGACTCATGCAAAATACAGTGCGCTGTCTAGTTTGATTTATGGTCTTATTGATGGTTGAGCGAGGAAGGGAGGAGGAAGAATGAAAAAAGGGAAAATGAATGCAGAGATTTGGATGGCAAATCATATGGTTTACTTTGATGGGATACTTGAAAAGAAAAAACGGGAGAGACCTTTCAATAAATGACTCATCATTTCTGTAGTTTGTTTTTTTTTCCTTACGAAGGAGGATGATCCACAGTTTAGCTTTTGAGCTATATGTAAACCGGTTTTAATTTGTACAAATCAGCTGTTAAATAATATTTTTCCTCTCACAACAAATCAGTCGTTTTACCTTATCATCTGATTTATAAATCCTGCCGAACAGAACCGCTAGCTTTAATTTATACAAAATAGCCGTGGATTGCTCTTGGTTGCTGGATTAGTGGCTAATTTTGAACTTTCTTGTTTTATTCTTAAGCTGGTGGCTGAGGTCAAGCTCCCCTTTTGATTTTGTGTTTTCTTGTGGAGGTCGGTGTTAAATTCCTGGTTTTGCCCGGTGCCTTTGTGCGTGGTGTCGTGCCTTGTAGAGTGAATGATCTTTTCCTTTGCTGTCCTTGTCACCACTATATTTACTCCAACTATTTGTGACGAGCACTTTACGTTGGCGATTCTTCTCCCTGACAAAGCGAGCTTTTGGTTTTCAAGTTTTCCATTCAAAATCCGCTTATCACATTATATTTTTCAGAAGACCACTCTTCTACACATGCGTGGACAAAAATAAGTCCGTTTTGATAACCGTAATTCATTTTCACACTATACCGCAGAAATGGCCATGAACGCCCTCTAGAATCAGTGTCATTAGGTTACTCTCAGTGGAGAGTTTGATTTTGTTGTTTACAAGACCACCATATCATCTAAAATAAAATAAATTTTGGATGAAACTCTCACTCTAAATGCAAAGTTTAATTCTACAGTTTTATATAGATTTAATTGTGTCTCATAAAGAGTTGATAATCGTGTCAAAAGAGTTTCAACCCCATAAAACTCACTTCTTTTCTTTTTTTTAAAGTTCAAGGGTAGGGTGCCCCAGCCTTTCGATTAAAACCAAAAGACCACAGCTTACAGCATAGTTTGAACCAAAAAAATTCCAGCTCCACCTGGAGACAGGAAGGGAAGAGACGAGCCACACGTATAGTCTAGACAAAAGAAAGGCTCTAGCATGAACCATAGCAAACAACGAAAAACCCACCACACCCTACATGTCGCTAAGGACCTCGTCTAGCTGCACCCACCATGGCAAAGACCTCTGCAACATCAGAGACGGTTCGAAAGCACGCACCACAGGAACTGTCGGCCCCCATCCCCGCTGGACCTTCAGGCCAACACCACTGGGGCATTTGGAAGCCATAACTCCTCGGCTGCAAAAGTGGCTAACTTCTTGATCACTTCTCTTCTTTCTTCATTAGAACATTGTTATGTTATAAAAATGCATATGCAACATGATATTAAATGTAAATGAAACTCCCAATGAAACTGACCTTAGGATATAAGTTTGTAGTCAGCTAAAAAAACCAGGATTGCAAGTATAAATTAAGGCATGCTTGGAGGAGCTCTGTGTGACTTTTGCTTTGGCTTCGATGATTTCGCCTCAGGTACGATTGTAGAGCCGTCGCCGCAGCGTCAAAACACTGATTCTTCCAATTCCTCCACTTTGACATTTATATTTTGCCAGAACCATTGTTTTAATCTATAGTGTGAAACAATAGTATACAATAATCATCTACAGTGCGCACACATGGAATGCCGGTGCGTTTGGCCGGTACAGATCCAGATTTTTATAAAAACGTTCTGTATCTAGATTCTCTCTGGAAATATTTTGGATAGTGAATCAGAATTACTTCTTAGAATCATTTGACTAGTAGGTTAAACTTTGATTAAAAAAACTAGCACTACTCTAGGGACTGTTTGATCTATCTAACTACTTTGTTGGATCCAATTATACCACCGTGCCTTCTGGTTAAAAAATAATGCGTCTAGATACACACAAATCACCCCCACGTGGAGCTTGCTTCACCATTTTTAGTCTTTATGGTCTCCATGTGGGAAGAACACTCTTTCTAGGATAAAGCTCTCAACATACACCTTTCCTTCATAGTCATGACCCTGCATAAGGCACAAGAAGAAGGTCTGTGAAGGTGGAGCCACATCGAAGTGTGTGCATGGTGCTCTACATGACGTTTATTAGTGACGTTCTAGTAAATCATCATAAAACTTTTTGTCCATGACGGTTCATTGCAAGAGTGATAAATCTATGACGACTAGTATAGTTTTTATCAATCTATGACTACAAGAGTGATAATCTATGACGACTAGTTTAGTTTTTGTCAATCTACGACGAAAGACTTGATTTGGTCACGAATGAAGCATTCAATATCACTACGTTGTCGAGCATCAATTGATTTGCAGAGTGTTTTTCAAACACCCAACAAAGAAGATCTTTCCCGAGTGTAAAAAAACAATTTGACAAACCAAAAATAAATTTGTTCACAAATCTTCGGATCTCTGGTAGTTTATAAAACTACAAGAGTGATATATAAGTTTTGTGAATAATGTTAGAACCACAATGTCGGATGTACAAATGGTCAAACAACTAAAATAAACATTGTAGATCTTGAGAAGTTATGAAAGTCTGTAGTTGATAAACTTTTAATTTGAAGTCATCTTGTTATGCAAAACTACATCCGAATTTTAAAAATTTAAAATTTGAATTTTTTAAAAGATCTAGGATGGAGAAATCATCGAAATGAAAGTTGTAGAGCTCAAAAAGTTATGAAACTATGTAGTTAATAACTTTTAATTTAAAATCATGTTGTCATGCAAAACTGCATTTAAATTTAAAAATTTTGAAATTCCAAATTTTCAAAATACCTTAGATGAAAAACAACCAAAATAAAAGTCATAAATCTCAAAAGGTTATGAAACTTTGTAGTTGATAAATTTTTAATTTGAAACCATCTTGTCAATGAAAACTACATTTCAAATTTCTCAAATTTGAAATTCAAATTTTGTAATTGACCTTTAATGGAGAAACTTCCTAAACAAAAAGTGTAGATCTCGAAAAGTTATGAAACTTTATAGTTGACAACTTTTTGATTGGAATTCATTTAGAGCATCAAACAAGCAATTTACATATGGTTTAGCATAATATGACGGGAATTGAAATGGAATATATGACGTGAGATACATGACGGATTTTCTGATTTTTTTTGGATTTTTTCGCTCAAACTTTGTCGATTATTCTATGACGAAATGAAATGACAATCGGTGACGGCTTCAGTTGGTTCATCAAATGTATGACGTGAGATAATGACGGATTTTTCGATCGTCATGACAAATTAACCATAACGTGTCTTCGACTGTTTATGATCACAGTGATCGCATGTAAAACACTATTCCTTGCAGTGATGCTAGCAGCAATGTCAATGTGATCCGGTTAGGCCGCGTGATGTCTGATCCAGCGATATTGGCTTCGTCACTGCTAGCAGTCATCGTGACTCTTTTGTCTCTCCGCTATACTGTAACAGCATTGAGTTTGAGACCCCACTCATGGTGTTAGAAGAAAGTTCATGAGGTGGTCATGTCATGATATGTTTATACTCCTTGATGTTATCATTGGCCTAGTTGTTGTACCTCTTTTCTAAAAAAAGGGGTATTTGTTATCGTATATGCAACTTTGTTTCAATGTCTTTGTTATCATATAAAACTTGTCTTTAAAGTTTTTGTCATATGCAATAAATGACATATACGTTGTTGTCCGGGAGTTTTCGAAGTTTTAAGAATGAATTTGTACATGTCTACCAAAACAAATTCGAAAGTAAACTATGTGTACCCGCAAATAACATTAAAAAATTACGTAAAAACATTTTTGGGATGATATGGTTCATTGAATCATTCATTGTAGATGAAATTTTAATTATTTTGCTGGGATAATTGAACCTTCTATTTCCATATTACCAGTAAATAATACCAAAAGGCGTTCAAGGAAAATGTAAAAAATCGTGTGGAAGCATATTTTGGGTGTCTATTATTGCCATAAATTTTTAATGATTTAAATGGGGACATATACATCATTCACAAAATGGTTGCACATCTTAGATCAATTGTGAACTCATATGCACCTCAAATTTGGACATAACCTTACATTCAATACATATTAAGGAAATGCTAGGTTTCAAAAAATTTGGAGATGATTTACTATTTTTATAGTTCAAATGAATTTCTCCTTGGGTATCAAAAATAAATAGAGAAGGGTCACAAACACATGTATAAAACATGTGGCCGAGAAAAAATGTGCATAATAAATTTATACATTTTTCCTAGCATTTGGTGAACATTTCTATAATAAAGCTTTACAGTTTGCACAAGAAACATGGCTGTTGGGGGAAGAGACCCTCGGCAGCAACGTCCCGCGAACTGTGCCGGGAAACCACCCTCGCATGCTTCCACAAATTTCGAGAACCTTCGCCGAATGCACGACCTTCGCCGTTGACACTCGACCCTCAGGTCGGCCCCCAATCTTTGTCTGCAGGGAAAGAGACCGTGGGGGCACGGAGACTCGGCACTTGGCAAGCGAAGCCCAGTTTTTGCCCCGGAAACGAAGGTCTCTTGGGCGCACGACTGTTTTCCCCGCCCTTGCGAAGGTGCGCGCGGCACCAACGGCGGCGGGTAGGGATAGCAAGAGTTAGGGTTCGGCGCATCCTGTTTTTGTACGTTTTTACCCCTCCGCAGTTTGGTCTGCGGGAAATCTTTCTTGTACCTTTTGTAAATTAGACGGTGGTCCCTGGTATGCCCTATAAATACCAAGGGAGGAATAGTGTAAAGGGGGACTTCTTTTTGGAGAAAAAGGAGGAAGACAGTTTACCGCTTGTTAAATTTATCTTCGCCTACTATTCAGACAATTGGCCTCCCTCGCCTCACCCCAGCACGCGTGCGAGGGTTGAGCAGGTGTAGTTCCAACAGTTTGACGCCGTCCGTGGGGAACGGAAATTTTTTCGCTCAATGGCGGGAACTAGGAGGACAGTTTCGGGCAGAGATCATCGCTCAACCGACGAAGTCACGGCAGCAGCGCAGACCACAGTGGACAACACTGAACCCTCGGGGGCGGAAGCAGTTGACCCGAAGACCGAGATCCCTGGCCCGCACGCACGACCCATACCTCAGCAACACCCTCATTCCCCTGGGGAGGAGAAAGAGGGGATGAAGAAGAGCTGGGCCTCGAAGCTCTAGAGAGGCTTCACACTGAGCTACAGGAAAACAGAAGGCGTCTGGACCAGCTCGAGAGGCACAACCGGCTGCGTACCATCAGGCAGAAAGCGGATGAGGCTAGAGAGAAGCTTCGCCGAATGGAAGAATCTCTAGCTGCTGCAGAAGCTGAGGCCGAGGGTTGGAATGAGAGAGAAATGCCACCCCCTTACGAGGAGTATGTTGACCCACGCAAAGGCAACATCCACCAACCTCCACCACAACCCCCACCACCAAACCCCCATAACCCCCAACCATTCAATCACCTCTATCCAGAAAGACAACCAATCCTCCGCAACCTTTACCCAGAAGAAAGAGAGCCAAACCTTTGCAATCCGTGAAGGGCCCAACAACATCAAATGTCATATGACCCAAAATCACCACTTTCCCAAATATTACAAACCCAACCTTGGCCCCCATCTTACAACCCACAAAACTTACCTCGCTACGACGGACATTCAGACCCTCGACAATTTGTAATGAGATATGAAGCAGCGGTCGCCGTAGCAGGGGGAAATGAATCAACAATGGCTAAATCGTTTGTCATCATCCTCCGAGACATCGCACAAACGTGGTATAGCAACCTGCGCCCCGGAACCGTGGATTCTTGGGCCAATCTAAGGGACAAACTCTGTACAAACTTCAAAGGTATCACTGCAGCCCCATCAAACCCCATCGAGTTGTTCAATTGCAAACAAGAAGAGCGCGACCACTACAGGATTATTGGCGAATGTTTATCCAGATTAGAGAGAGAACTCCAGGAATTTCTGACGAAGTCGTAATCCTCGCAGTTGTAAGCGGTTTGCGACCAGGCCCCTGTTCCTCAAAGTTTGTCAGGAGGCCGGCAAACACAATTGAGGAACTACATGAAACTATGGAAAGGTATTGTAGGGCAGACATGGATTTTAGGGTGAAATCCGATGCCCGTAGGGCGCAGCAAAAACCGCAGACAAAACACCAAGCAAGAGAGAACAACCTTCAGCAAGATCCAGGCAATATTGGTGCAATCAACAGGGCAGGGCCAACCGAAGACCAGAGAAGGGGCACTCAAACCCCAGGCAACCAATCCTCGCAAGGGTTGCCACCCCCGCTAGAACAAAGAAATCAGCAGAGGGACCCCGCGAAAATATACTGTCATTTCTGCGGACCTGCCAAGGATCACACCACCAAACAGTGTGAGTGCTTCGCAAAGGGCAAAGAGTTTCAAGAATACAAAAAAGCCGCCTCGACGGAAAACCGAACCATCAACCACACCAGAAAGCCAAATTTTCACCCTACCCACCCCCATACCAATACACCCCAGTCAATTATGGCCTACCTTCGCACCAACCTTTCTACGCCCATCACCCCCACTACAACCACATTCCATATCAGCCACCTACCAACCTCCAACGTCAAAACACGCCTTACACTGTGTCATTCCCAACCACCCCTCAAACCCAAACACACCCACAAACAATCAACGCCCTACCACCACCACCCCCGATGCCCGCTCTACCGCCTCCTCAACCTGTCAAAGTCGAGTCTCAAACCCAAACAACCATCAACAATCCAACTTCAACCTTCGACGTAATCCTCGCTATCACTGGGGGTTCCAACGAAGATCACGACAACAAAAGGCAAAGAAAAGAGCATTCTAGAAGAGTGCACCACGTGGCAGTCGAAGGACCACACAAGTTTGGACAATGGTCCCACATCCCTATAACTTTCAAAGCTAGTGACATGAAGCTGAGAGATTACCCCCATACCAATGCCATGGTAATTGAGACCATCTTGCAGGTTGGACAGTCACCAAAATTCTGGTAGACACGGGGAGTTCTATAGATATTTTATTCGCCTCGACCTTCGACAACATGAAGCTGGATAGGAACCTCCTACAGCCTGCTGGCAACCCTCTGTACGGCTTTGGCGGTCAGCAGGTCAGGGCAGTCAGGAAAATCTCATTACCCGTCACCTTCGAAGACCAAGTAAATTGCAGAACAGAACATATAACCTTCGCTGTGGTGGACATGTTTTATCCTTACAATGCAATCTTTGGTCGAGGGGTCATAAATGCTTTCAATGCGGTAATCCACCCCGCATACCTTTGTATGAAACTTCCTGCCCTGAAGGGAGTCGTTGCAGTCTATGGGGACCAAGACGTTGCAAGGGCCGCCGAAGGCACATTAGCCCTAGGGCAACGCAATGTACACAATCTGTCCAAACCACAGACAACAAGCCCTGTCAGCGAAGAAAAAATTTACAATGATCAGGTGAGAGCATCACCAAAAGAGCAAACAAAACCAGTACAACTCTTTATTGGGAACACAGACAAGAAAGTAATCATATTAGCTCAACTTGAACCACAAACAGAGAAGAATCTCGTTTCCTTTCTCAAAGAGAATTCTGATACCTTCGCTTGGTTTGCTGAAGATTTCAAATGAGTCAGCAGGTCATTAATTGAACATAATTTAAACATCAAAGTTGGATATCGACCAATCAAGCAAAAGCTCCACAAAATGTCCGAAGAAAGAAAGGAAGCAGTGAGGGCAGAGGTAAAGAGACTCCTTGATGCGGGGGTCATCCGACCTATCAAATATCCAACTTGGCTCTCAAACGTGGTCCTGGTCCAGAAAAAGAACAAAAAAATGGAGAATGTGCGTCGATTTCAAGTGCCTAAACAAAGCCTGCCCGAAGGATGATTTTCCTCTACCAAACATAAGCTCGTTAGTGGACAGAGCAGCTAGGTGTCAGATGCTTTCTCTCCTCGACTGTTTCTCAGATTACCACCAAATCTGGATGAATGAGGACGACGAAGGGAAAACAAGCTTCATCACTCCTTCGGGTACATATTGCTTCCGACGAATGGCTGAGGGCCTGAGAAACGCATGATCTACCTTCGCACGCATGACATCTGAGGTCTTCAAAGACGAACATGCAATTTCTGCTTATGTGGATGATCTAATTGTATAGAGCCAACAAAGAGAAAATCACATATCAGACCTATCTAGGGTTTTCTCCAACCTTCGATCGGCTGGATTGAAGCTAAACCCTGAAAAGTGCGTTTTTGGAGTCAACGAAGGAAAACTACTAGGTTGCATCGTGTCGGCAAGGGGGATTGAAGCCAATCCAGAAAAAATAGATGCCATCCAAACATGGAACCACCAACAAGCAAGAAAGCAGCTCAGCGCCTATCAGGACGCTTGGTAGCACTCAGCAGATTCATCTCAAGATCAGCTGAACGAGGGTTACCTTTCTTCGAAACACTGAGAAGCACCACACCATTCAACTGGGGACCTCGACGGCAGAAAGCTTTCGAAGACTTGAAAAAGTATCTCACGAACATGACCACCCTAACCAGCCCCAATTTAGGGGACAAACTATTACTGTATATAGCGGCTTCGCCACACGCAGTCAGTGCAGTATTGATAAAGGAACTGCACGAGGATAACAAAAACAAGCAAGCCCCCATCTATTATGTTTCAGAGACCCTCGAGGGCCCCGAGTGACACTATTTCGAGCTCGAAAAAGTAGCATATGCTGTGGTTATGGCATCAAGAAAGCTCAAGCACTATTTCCAGTCACATGAAGTCCAAGTACCTTCAACCTACCCCCTCGAAAACATTTTCAAGAACAACGAAGCTATCGGCAGAATAGCATAATGGGCAGTCGAGCTCAACAACTACACCATAACCTTCATGGGGAGATCAGCAATCAAATCGCAAGCCCTAGTAGATTTCATAGCTGAATGGACTCCCGACCCTCGCAAAGAAGGAGTCGAAGTAGACCCATTTTGGACGGTGCACGTCGATGGGGCATGGGGAGCAGCTGGTGCAAGACCATCTGCAATCTTAACCTCGCCATCAGGGTTGAAGCTACGATACGCCACAAGGCTAGATTTCAAATGCACAAATAACTCAGCAGAGTACGAAGCTGTAATCCTAGCTCTCTCAAAGCTTCGAGCATTGTTAGTACGAAAGGCAGTCATCAAGACAGAGTCCCAAGTCATTGCGGGACACATTGAGAAAAATTACAAAGCAAAAGATACAGAGCTACAAAAGTACTTACAACTCGTCCAAAGGTTAGAAGTTTTCTTCTTGGGCATAACAACAAGAGCAATTCCAAGGGCTGAGAATAGCGAAGCAGACGATCTAGCCAAAGTAGCAGCACAACAGTCATAGTTACCTCCAAACGTCTTTTATGAAGTAGCAACTCAACCAGCCATCGAAGCCTTTGAGAAGACACCAAAACAAATTAATGCAATACAAAGTGAAGATTGGAGAGCTCCAATCATGGCATACATCAACGGGTTGTACGAGCCCAAAGAAGAAGAGAACAAACTTAGCCAAAGAGCTCGAGGGTACAAAATAATTGATGACATCTTATTCAAAGCTTCGGTAACCTCCCCGTGGTTAAAGTGTGTGTCGCATAGTCAGGGAAAGGACATACTCAAACTAATTCACGAAGGTATATGTGGTTCACACAACGGTCCAAGAGTGTTGGTCGCTAAAGCCTTCCGCCAAGGTTTCTTTTGGCCAACAACTTTGCGTGGCGTAGAAGAACTAGTCAAGCATTGCCAGGGATGCCAACTAACATCAAAAATGCAAAGCACCCCAGGTGCCCCAACAACTTTGATATGCCCAACATGGCCGTTGCAAAGATGGGCAATGGACTTAGTCGGACCTTTACCAGCAGCCCCAGGAAACCTTCATTACGCAGTGGTAGCTGTAGAATACTTCACAAAGTGGATTGAAACAAGACCACTGGCAACCATAACCTCACATGCCGTAAAAAAGTTCTTCTGGCAGCACATAGTTTGTCGTTTTGGGGTTCCCAAACACTTAACCGTCGACAACGACACTCAGATTGACAGCGAAGTCTTCAAGGAGTTTTGCACTCAAATTGGTACTGTAATATGCTTCGCCTCAGTCCGGCATCCACAATCGAACGGCCTCGTCGAAAGAGCTAATGCCACAATTCTCCAAGCAATCTCCAAAAAACTTCATGGCAGGCTAAGGTCAAATGGGCAGAAGAACTAAGCTCGGTCACCTGGTCCCATAACACGACATAATGCAGAGCAACAAAGTTTACGCCCTTTAGTCTACTCTTTGGAGAAGAAGCAATATTACCAGAAGAATTAAAATATTGCTCACTCAGGATGACCCTCGAATCAGACGAACAAACCCAGTTCACAGACAAAGATTTGCTCGAAGAAACAAGATGCACTGCAGTGCATAACCTTCGCAAGTATCAAGAGGAAACCAAAAGGTGGAGAGACAAGAAAGTAAAAATTAAAGAACTGAAGAAAGGTGACCTCGTTCTCATTCGAAAACAAAACGCCCACATGGCGAGAAAATTCCAACCAAAATGGACAGGTCCATACTTGATAATAGAATCAAATCGCTGGGATCTTTTCACCTCACTGACAACGAAGGGAACCGTCTTCCCCATACCTGGAATGTTGATGACCTTCGAAAGTTCTACCCTTAGCGGAGCCTTAGCGAGCCCTCGCACCATGTAATTTGTGTTTCTTTTCTTCTTTCCTTTGTTTTCTATTTTATTATCGTGCCTTGTAACCAGAACAAAAGGTGCTGCACTCTTTTTCCTTGCGAAGGGGCGCAAGGTTTTTTAACGAGGCAGTAACTAAAACATCAATACAAGAAAAAGTTTCCCCGAAAAAAGAAGCACTAACTATTTCTTTTTCATCAACATTGAAACAACATTTCTATAACCAGAAGTGCCAACATCAATGAAAACCCCTGGAAATTGAGTCGGAACAAAAAAAATCCCGAATCAAATTCGCAAAAAGCAAACTTCACCTCCACCTAAGATAAGGGGAGGCGCGAAGTCCAAAAAAGTCGAGCAACCTAGCGAAGACGCTAAGGGGCTCGCAAAAGCAAACTTCACCTCCACCCATGATAAGGGGAGGCGCGAAGTCCCAAAGAGTCGAGCACCCTCGCGAATTCGCTAGGGGCTCGCAAAAGAAAATTTCACCTCCACCCAAGATAATGGGAGACCCGAAGTCCCAAAGAGTCGAGCACCCTCGCAAATTTGCTAGGGGCTCGCGAAAGCAAACTTCACCTCCACCCAAGATAAGGAGAGGCGCGAAGTCCCAAATAGTCGAGCACCCTCGCGAATTCGCTAAGGGGCTCGCAAAAGCAAACTTCACCTCCACCCAAGATAAGGGGAGGCCCGAAGTCCCAAAGAGTCGAGCACCCTCGCGAATTCGCTAGGGGCTCGCAAAAGCAAACTTCACCTCCACCCAAGATAAGGGGAGGCGTGAAGTCCCAAATAGTTGAGCACCCTCGCGAATTCGCTAGGGTCTCACAAAAGCAAACTTCACCTCCACCCAAGATAAGGGGAGGTGTGAAGTCCCAAAGAGTTGAGCACCCTCGCGAATTCGCTAGGGGCTCGCAAAAGCAAATTTCACCTCCACCCAAGATAAGGGGAGGCCCGAAGTCCCAAAAAGTTGAGCACCCTCGCAAATTCTCTAGGGGCTCGCAAAAGAAAACTTCACCTCCACCCAAGATAAGGGGAGGCGCGAAGTCCCAAATAGTTGAGCACCCTCGCGAATTCGCTAGGGGCTCGCAAAAGCAAACTTCACACCCGCGCGAAGTCCAGTAAAGTTGACAACCCTCGCAAAAATGATAGGGACTTGCAAAAAGAAACAAACAATCACCTAAGATAAGGGGAGGCGCAAAGACCAAAAAAAAGGTCGAAGAGCCTCGCCAAAAAGATAGGGGGGTCGCTGTTTCCCAAACAACTCTCATAAAAATTTTACAATACGAGCCTCGCCAAAAAGATAGGGGGCGTCGCTGTTTTCCAAACAACTCTCGTAAAAAGTTTACAATGCGAACCTCGCTAAAAAGATAGGAGGCGTCGCTAGCTGTTTCCCAAACAACTCTCATAAAAATTTTACAATACGAGCCTCGCCAAAAATATATGTGGCGTCGCTGTTTTCCAAACAACTCTCGTAAAAATTTTACAATGCGAGCCTTGCTAAAAAGATAGGGGGCGTCGCTGTTTCCCAAACAACTCTCATAAAAATTTTACAATGCGAGCCTCGCTAAAAAGATAGGGGGCATCGCTGTTCTCCAAACAACCCTCATAAAAATTTAACAATGCGAGCCTCGCTAAAAGCTAGGGGGCGTCGTTGTTTCCCAAACTACTCTCAAAAAAAATTTACAATACGAGCCTCGCTAAAAAGATAGGGGGCGTCGCTGTTCTCCAAACAACCCTCGTGAAAATTTCACAATGCGAGCCTCGCTAAAAAGATAGGGGGCATCGCTATTTTCCAAACAACTCTCCTAAAAGATTTACAATGCGACCATCGCTAAACGTTTACAAACCCTCGCCAAGAGTGAATATACAATCATCCAACATATAAACTAAACAAACTTCACAGATGCCCATGCAGACGGCCAACATTCCTACAGGCGAAGTTGAGAAACTTCTTTTTTGCGTCTTTCTCCTTCTTCTTTCTGCCACTGAATAATAAGAAAGACTGATCTAAAAATTATTCTCCATAGTCCTTAATTGTGGCTAGATCCAACCACAAGAAAACATAGAAGGGATTGGAGAAAATTATTTTATGGCAGTGACATCATCTCTGTCTTGATGGCGCTGTTCACAAACAGAAATTTTCATGTTGTCATGTCGATGAAGTTGCTAACCCTGAAGTCGCCCTCATCTTCAATAGAGCCACCATGGAGAAATCGGATCCACCCTACCTCACTGTTACCGGGGAGGAGGAAATAAACCCCCAATACCAAGAATCTTGGCATGAAGAAATCCTAACTCTAGAGGACTAAATCTACTAGAAGACTTATTGAAATGATGGATCCTAACTCCCTCCGGCCTTCGGTGAGATACCAAAGAGGAGGGAGGGGGACTAGCGGTGAAGAAGACGGAGACGACGGGGGAGGAGGGCGGCGGCTGCTCACGCCCTCAACCCTAGGCGACGGCTGACATCAATGTGTACCTACAAAACACAGTCACTCTTATGCTGGAGATAGTAATCTCCATCTCAGGAGTCTTGAGGAGGAAGCCTAAATAATGGCCCTTGTACTCTCTACCTTATGCTTCATCATAGTCGTTGTGGCCGATTTATGATGTTGTGGCAAATGATAGTTGGATCTGACGGTTGACGACTCATGCATGTACTCTAGGTAGATGCATCCAACAGTCTGAATAGATACAAAGAATAAAATAAATTTCTGAGAATCACATAAGACCACCGCCGTTTCATGAACAAACCCGCAAAGATGCCTTTTCATCACATCGAGTCAACTAACAAACCAGCAGTGATGCGCATGGATCACAATCGGTACCATGGCAAACCGGTAGTGACACCTATTTAACACTACCAGGTTTTGTGGTCATCTAGCAGTGAAGCCCTTCCATATATAATGAAAAAGTGGGACACTACAAAAGCCACATCCTTACAATCAATGGCACAATGTCAAAAGTTACCCCTGGAAATCTTTGTTTGGCCAACCCTAAAGTTGTCTTGTGATAGTGAACCACTCTATTGTCTCATCTTAACCTAATTAATTCGGACATCCTTAAAATCACATCTTCCATGCTATCCAATATCATCCATAGTTTCATCTCATGCAACATATACAAAGTTTAAACCAGAAGTTCTTAATGCATAATTAAAAGGTAGTTTAAGTCAAGACACAATAGAGTGTGTAACCGGGTTTTGTATAGATAGTCGTACTATTAAGAGGAAAACTCTAAAGTCTATTCGATTATCTAAGTGCCTCAAGGTGCGAAAATACATTGCGTGTGCATTAGACCTTGTAATGTGATGGATGCAAGTGAAAATCCTTTTGAAAAATGTTTGGAAAATGTGTTTCACTTACACATATATAGTGGACAGTTGTAGAATTTAGCACATTTGAAAGGGTTCAAAAACTAGGTGTTTGGAGTTCCTCTGACACTAAATTGGTCCAGTGCTTGCCTGCAGAGGGCACAAGACTATAAGCTATGCAGTGGCCATTTGACAGGGACTAGGGTTAGCCATTAGATTGATTTGCTGGTTGCCTCCTGGGTGCATGAGATTATAAGTTGGTGTTATTTTAGAGTAGCAGTTTTAGTGTACTCACCAAATTGATCTGGTGCTCGAACGAGATCAATCCAATGTCCAAAAATCCTTTATGGAACCTTTGTTGCCACCAGATTGAGGTATTTATTCAATGGTTCACTATATGCTGACCATCGGACTATACGCTACACTAGCCATTAGGGAAGTTACAGCTAGTTTGACTATGGCCAAAGCACGCGCAAACTATCGGATTGGTCCGATTGTACTAACGAGAGAATATCTGATTATAAGCTACAACAAGTTTGTTGTAGAATATAATCCAATGGTAGCCTCTACTAGGCATCAGATCAATCTGATGCCTACACAAAGCACCAACCAGCCATACTAACAATTAGTTTCTTTGAAGAGGCTTATAAATAGATATTGGGTAGTTTCTTTGGAGCTCTCTTGGCATTCTAAGCAAACCAACACACTTGTGAGCCTCCAAGAACACATCCCACTCATCTCTTATGACTTGTCCTTGATTCAAAGTGAGATTGGGACAGATCTAGTGCATTTGCTTTGGAGTTTTGCATCTAGTGGCACTACTTCATTGATTGGGATGTGAATTTCTTCTTACTCTTGGTGGTTGCCATCACCTAGACAACTTGAAATTGTGGTGGTCATTGAGTTGAGTGTTGGTGATTGTTCTCTGCCTCCGACCGGTGATTTGTAAGAGGTATTGATCCCACCTCGCGGAGTTGCAAAGGAATACTCTAGTAGAATGTCCATGATTCGTTGGACCACCATTTGATTGATTCTTGCAGCACCGTACCCAAGCTATGGGTCTAGCTTGTTATGCTAGTTAGCACACGAATCATCATTTGGGGACTGGCCACAACATAGACGTGGGTTGCCTACAAGCAACCGAATCATATGGATAAACTTTGTGTTCATCTCTTACCCTGGGTGGTTTGCACACTGCACACTTGCTTTGTACAATCCTATTATTTCTTGCTTGTGTGTTGTTGTTGCTTGCTTTGCTAGCTAGATTAGCTTAGTTGTAGCTGCAGTGATAACTAATTTTAGTTGCTCTCTTCTAGTACCTCTCTAGTATAGCTAGTGTTCTTAGTGACTTGCATGGTGTTGTGCTTTAGGATAGAAACCAAAGCTACTAGACTTATGTAGGGGCTTGCATTTGGTGGAATTAGGGCTAGTGCAAAGTAGTTCCTATTAGGGTCATATCTTGTAGTAATCATTTTTTTTTGGACTGGTGTTGTTTTTTATAGAAATTTTTATAGGCTATTCACGTACCCCCTCTAGCCTAGCCGGAACTTCTGACACTCGAAAAAAATGTAAGATTGACCTCTAATTAACTTAAGATTTCTCAAATTGCCTTTTTAGATGAGATCATGTTCATGATGCTATGCTTAATACAAGGATGCAAATCCGGTCGTTATGTTATATTATCAATGAAATATAGTGTACTATTCTAATTTTTGTATACTCCGTGTTTCTGTTTTATCAATTATACAACGTTTTGTATGGAAGTTTTAAAAGAGTCTCCAATGTGCATTTGTATGCCATAAATTTTTACTTCTCTGTGTTACTTAATGGAAAGATAAGAATAGTCTTGTAATACCAAAATATTATTTTTGGACACTCTCTGGTAATAAAAAAACACGGTGTAGTTTTTAGAGACACTATGATAATATAGAAAAAATAGTTTTAATCGGAGAATACGTATAAAACAATCCTAGTTCCATGTATGTCTCGATCAATCCATCATCTATCACATCAGCAGCAAATCCTTGAAGCGGGAATGGTTCCAAACTTCCAACCACGTCGGCGTCGCCGGAAAGCCATCCCTACCACCGCCGGTGTCTCTCTCCGCGCGCCATGCACCCCGGCTGATCAGGCTTCTGTCGCTGGCAATCATGTCTGCCGTGCGCTGAGCTCTCTACCGTACCCGGCCTCTTCGTCCCTATCCACCAACCAACCACACGAGCGGCGGGAGCTCTCGCTCGAGTGTGTGACGCACGTTCCCCTGAGATTACCGGCCACCAGCGCGCCCGCTCGACAAACCGCGCTGTCGCCGGCCGGCGCGCCTCCTCAGATGCGGGAAGGGCCGCGCGCGCGGTTGGTCTTCTGACCGCCCATGCAAGGGAGCAGCAGGCTAGCTTGCTACTGTAGTTGCTAGGACGACGCAGGCACGTGAAGAGGCAGCCTTTGTCACGCCGGCCGTCGCCTGATGGCTAGCTAGTACACTACACTACTTGCCTGCTTGTCGTCCATGCAAAGCTCCACGTCCGCCCCCATTGCATTGCTCCATCTGTGAACACCTCAGATGTTGTTGCAGGTTTGTTGATCTCTCGCATAGTGGATAGATCATGCTCCCTCCGTATAGAAAATAGATGACATTTTGAATAAAGTTTCGGTTAAACATTAAAAATATAAATCATGAATAACTTTTAAATTATTGAGTTTAAAAATATAAAAACCATATGAATAGATTTGTCTTGAAAAATATTTTTATAAAATATAAATATACCATTTTTTGATAAATATTTTTTTATATAAAGAGAGTCAAAGTTATACTTTGGATCGAGACCATATCGATGTCCAAAATGTTATCTATTTACTATACGGAGGGAGTATATATAGATCAAATATTTCATTTCTAGCTGCAAGATATAGTACTATTAAACTGTACGTACTCTTTATCGGAAATTGTATGTAGGTATTAGTTGAGCAGAGGGCAGAGGTCTATCTAGTAGGTTTTGGATCAGAAATATAATGCAGCCATACGTGTGCTGATTTCTCGACCATCAATCTTGATGAAGATGAAGCTAGTGTTCCGATCGATATACTGTACTCTCTCCGTATCGTTTTTAGACGACGTTTTGGATAAGGTTTGAGTCAAACATTAGAAATATAAATTATGAATAAATTTTAAATTATTGAATTTAGAGATATAAAAATCATATAAATAAATTTGTCTTGAAAAGTACTTTCATAAAATATACATATACCACTTTACAACAAGTATTTTTAAAGAAACAAGTGGTCAAAGTTATACTTTGGAGACCGTATCGCTGTCCTAAACGTCATCTACAAGCGATACGGAGGGAGTACTAGGTATGTTGGCGCGCTTCGCCGCGCACGTATTGACTGTGTGTAGCTGTCCGGGCTCTTTTAGAAGAAAAATAGCAAAGCATTGAGTAGAGTGAAGTAGTAGATGGCAAGCATATTTGAAAAGTTTTTTGTGGGTTACATTGGAGGTTCCGGTACTCATTTAGTCTATTAAAAATAAACTAACAAAAAAACAAATTACATATTCCGCTTGAAAACCGTGAGACGAATTTATTAAGACTAATTAATCTATCATTAGCATATAAGTATTTATTGTATCATAACATTGTCAAAACATAAACTTATTAGGCTTAAAAAATCATCTCGTAATTTACACGCAGTCTGTGTAATTAGTTATTTTTTTACTCTACGTTTAGTACTTCATGCATGTATCTAAGCATTCGATGTGATGGGTGAAAGTTTTTACAGTGCGACTAAATAGAGCCGAGTGCTACTTTAGAAACCAAAATATACTCTACATTAGTTAAGTCATCATTGCCACACAAATGTACAGTACTAAGCATGCACACGCGTTGGAAGGACACAGACCAGTGAACGGAGATGCCCTCTACGGGCCGGAATTCTCCCGCACGTAAAGATTTATATTATGCTAATAACGATGAGCTACATAAATGAATGTTCAACCCTCGAGGCGATCATTATTAGACAGCGATTGGCAGTAGAACATCCATATATACAGTATATGATATACAATCATGCATGTGAAGACGTGGTGGATGTGAGGCTACGTCCTAGAAAGAATATAACTCTAACATAATATATCATACCAAATAAATATCACTATTAGACTCATCTTAGTGAGAGTTTTGTTTGAGTTTTATTTGTATTAAATATTTTGTCATATACACATTTTGATGACATGACAGTGTATTTAAGAAAATAAAAAAATGAGTTTCACCTATAATAGCTATGCACCCAATAATTAATTATTCTATCTCTGAACTGTATGATTCGTGTCTCTTGTTGGTCGCTACTAGATGCAGTTTTATCCTTGCCATCCAATTTGCTTATGCACAACATGGAAGGTAGCTATTGTATCTACCCTATTAAAGCACGATCTTTTTCTTTGCTTCGTGTACCAAAAAAAACTCCCCGCTGAGAGGGTCTTTCTACGTACACACACCAAATTGTATCCAGAAATCTAAATCTTTAAAAATAGACCATCCAGATTTATTTTAAAACTTTCTCTCTCCTTACTCAGTTACATTTAACGGTCCAGATTAAATGTATGGTATTTCTTCCTCATCATCCATAAAAGGTAACAACCCCGTCCACGAACACTGCATGCCATAACCGCGATTTGCTCCCTTTCTGTCGCGGCTGTCTCGTGCCTTTCGCAACAGGAAAAATCATGGAGATGGATCATCGACACGTGCCTATGTACGTAGTACGTTTCAGGCCGTGAGTGGCACACGATGTCCGGCCGGTGAGGCAGTGCATGCATGCGCTACTGCTATCTGCTTTAAGTAGAGCGAATCGGTGGAGTAGCAGCGATCGACGTAGCAGCGATCATATTGCTGTTACAGCATCTTCATTACATTTAGAAAAACTCGATCTCTTCTCTATAATAATGATAGTACCTACGTTATCGCTATATAAATGAGAGGTAAGGGTTAAGGTATTTTCTCGAACTACGTGAAAATATCTTCTTCTTAATCGAAATACTCGGTGACTATCTAGCCACGAGGATCTGAGTTTAACAAATATCCAAAACCTAGGTATAACCAAATATATTTTTCGGATAATTACTATGTAAAAACAGCAAGTGCTAAAAATCAAAGAAGAAGCAAGAGATTGATGAAGAGCGAGAGACGAGAAATAAAAAGCAACCTATGCACAAACACATGTGGTGTTTACGATTTAGTCTACGCCATGCTCCATTATCTAGCTTTCTTTTCACTCACTCTATTTTATTCCAAATTTTTTATATACAACCTATTGTTGTTCTTGAGTTCAGTTTTATTTATGCAACAAAATACTTGGTCTCAATTCAGGCTATAAACGAATGAAAAATTGTATACAGATTAAAAATTGGATAGCTGGTGACAACAAAAGTTAAGATGAGGTCGACTGCATCATCAACATGGATATCATAATGAAGCAGTTTTGACCTGTAAATTTCAATTGTAATTTGACTTGGTGTTATTAAGACCACAACAGTTTAACTGATGTCTAATGGAACTGCTATTTTTATCCTTTTAATTTGAAAAATATAGTATATCGGTATAATGAGCTAGATGAAAGATATCACAGAAAGAGGTCTAGCTGATGAGAAGCAAAGAAAGAAAAACACTAAGGTCGGTCATGACTCTGGAGAAACTTGGGGCAGACTGATGAAGCTGCTTGATGAGCAACATATGTAATGAACTGCCAAGGACTTGCTGGATCAATACTAATTAAGTTCAAGTAGGAGACTGATAGGCCACGAAGGTGGCATCAAAAAGGAAATGGAGAAGAACAACATGAAAAAGCAAGGAGCCTTCTAGGCCCAAACATCCTATGTTGACTTACTTCGTATACTTGCAGGAGGACGCTTTGGCCGCAGAGAAGAATATGCCTAAATTCAGAGCGCGCTAACAATTGTCTTGAGTCTATAATGAGTGTAAAGTGAAGAACTACCTCTATACCAGCAAATAATTTTTTTGTGTATTTATCCAAAATATACTATAATTACTTGTTTTTATATAAGTCCTTGAAATGATGCCGTGGCGTTAGCACGGGCACGATACTAGTGTGTTAGTAGTGCATGTAGCGAAATAAATATTTGTTGACTTGAGCGAAGACTTAGCGTGGGATCACACCATGTGACTACAAGAACTCCAACAATAAGGAATACCACTAACGTTGTGACTGTCATCTCATCTCTTTGAAGCCATTGTGCATCACTCTTTAGGCCGCCCAAGTCATCGACGACCTAATACTGTTCGATCACTACCACAATCTCACCGCTCAACGGCCTCAACCATACCACTTCGTTGTCCCTTTTTAAGTATCGTTACGGTATTCGTGTGTTGGTGAAACTTTCTTATGTTTGACGTTTGTAAAAATATTAATAACATTTATATCTCTAAATAAATTTATTATGAAAATAGATTGGACGACAAATATTAATAGTTTCTTGTAATATTTAGTCAAAGTTGAGTACTATGCTTGACTTCTCGGAGAGCGAGAATGACAGTTAAAAAAGAAATAGAGAGAGCGGTGCTCAACACGAAACATTATTATTTTCATACCAAATATGGCCATAGATATTCCGTCAAGTCATCAGTGTCACAGAAATCAATACCATCTCGTTGTTGATGCTTTATGATTTGAGTCTGGGTGTAGAGCCACTTTGACTGATGCCTGTTGTGCTGTGCTAAAGTTGGAATCAATGCCCTGATTATTGTCCTTAGTCTCTTATTTATACTTTTTAACCCACACTACTAGAGAACATGCCTTGAGTCTGGGTGTAGAGCCACTTTGACTGATGCCTGTTGTGCTGTGCTAAAGTTGGAATCAATGCCCTGATTATTGTCCTTAGTCTCTTATTTATACTTTTTAACCCACACTACTAGAGAACATGCCTTTGATCGATCTATCAACTGTGCTTTACACTACTATTGAATTGAATATGTGCAACGTTGCATAAATGGGCTCCGTGGCGGGCACAGTTTTTGCCCGCCACGGTTATTCGGTGGCCGGCGAAGCGCCCGCTGCAACGCCCGCTGCCGTTAATCTGTTTTAACCGTAGCGGGTGTCCTTAGCTGCCCGCTGCGGTTAAAACAGATTAACAGCAGCGAGTGACTTATGTTGCCCGCTTCGGTTATTGCAGGCTATTTAAGCCGCCGACCAGCACCATCGAAGCCGATCTTCTTCCTCCTTTAGACAAAAATGGGGGGAGAAGTTTTGCTGAATTTTTGCACAAAATAACTTGTTTTTGGGGTTTCTTTGTTTGATTTGGAGGAGAAGTACTCCACAAGAGGTACCTAGATGATCTCCCCTCTCTTTTTAGCCCCGCTTTCTAGATCTAGTTTCATGGAGGAGAGAGAAAACTGGTATTTGTTTCTCTAAGTTCATCATGGATGTATTAATTTTATTTATCGTCGTTATTTTTGTCCCTAGATTTAACATAAATATAATAAATTATTTTTTTCTAATTCATCTTTGTTTTGTGATTCATGTGTGTAATTAAGGATTGCAGGTACGATGGACCGGTCGGAATGGATGTATAAGATCAATAGAGTACTTGATATGTGGTATCTCGTTAAAGTGAAAAAGTTTATTGCCGCTGCGAAAGCTAACCATGAGAGATCGAACCAGATGCTGCTGTCGTGGCCTTAGCACCACAGCGGACGCTGTTGCCCGCTGCGGTAAAGCCAAAATGTCCGCTGCGATTAAACTTTATGCAGTAGTGTTAGTCTCGACAAAAAATTGTATCTAGGAGTAAAGACTTTTAGTCCCGGTTGATAACACCAACCGAGACTAAAGGCCAACCTTTAGTCCTGGTTGGTATTACCAACCCGGACTAAAGGTCCCGGGACCAAAGGGTGACCTTTTAGTCCTAGGTGGTGTTACCATTGGGACTAAAGGACCTTTTACTCCCGGTTGGTGTTACTAAAGGTCCTTCACGAGTGAATTCAAAAGGAAAACGTTCAGAACTATATCACGTGAGTTATGTAGCTGAGTTGGTAAGTGAGTTGTGTGCGAGACGAGAGGTGCTGAGTTTGAATCTCATAGATGCACATTTATTTTTTCTCGTGGGAGACCTTTAGTCCCAAACCGGGGCTAAAGGCCGGTTGTGTAGTAGTGCCAAATAGACACCACAATGCCATTTTATCATATTGTTTTCATTCCAAATTAGCTCTATATTAATTGGATATGATATGGGGGAAAATGGTATTTTGCTTCATGGTCCTTGTGAAAACTAAAATATTTTTCCTGAAGTTTAGTCTAAATTTCTATATCTATTAAATTATTTCCATGGGTTGTTTATTCAGATATTTTTATTTCCAGGTCAGATAGAAATCCATACAATATTTTTCTCATTATTATATTCCAAAAGTATATATTTAGTCATTTATGTTGACTCTTTATTTTGTTATTTTTCTTCTTTTACAAAAATGAAATTACTAATTTTCTATATTTTAAAGTTTCAAATACAGTTACATTATAATTGTATTTGGCATGGACTGTTTAAATTGAACCTATACTATTAGATGTTAACTAAAACAATGTGTATTATTTTATATTATTTTTTAATTTTTTATTACATGATAATTTCAGGGTGCTCTCAATGAACATTGTGGCATGTTTTAAAGATAATTAATTCATCACTGGTGCTCTGCTGTAGGTAGGTAGTGTATCCGTTGATGAATGTCGTATATAGTCCATATAGCTAATCGAAATGCTTCTCTCTGTGCCCCTCTTTATTAAATTTGTTCAATTCTTTTCCTGATTCCCACATCATATATATGTATAACATGTACCCCACAGTACGTACTTTGCTATATGTTTATATTTTTTTCGCATGAATTTGTTAACTAGATTGTTAACTTGTGAGAGGGCGCCAGACGTGGAGAGGCTTATTAAAAAGGTTTCAAAAAGTGATGGTAATAGTGAAATAAATGTGCAAGATAGAGATGCATCCTAAAGCCATATCTGTTCCTGCAGGAAAAAGGAATCTGTCTCGCTCTTCCGTCGGCATGAAAGCATGCACATACTGTGGGGCGGATAGCCGTGTGTTTGATCCGGCTTCTTTATAGAGATAGGGGCAGCATGGGGGTAGATATCATTAGTAAAAGGGCCATCCCCATTGGGACTTGGAGTGCAACCGAGATGTCAAAGTAAACATAATCGATCATTAGCAAGCTTTAATTTATGGGGGCCTTCATTCGTGTTCTACACAAATTAAAATAAATATCGGTCGATTCTATGATTGCTTATACTAGCTATTATATCCTATACTCCCTCCGTCCCAAATTAATGGTCGTTTTCAGTTTTCATGTCATAAGTTTGATTCGATTTATAGAAAATACATGCAATATTTATATATTAAAAAAATTATTAAAAACTAGATTCAAAGATCTTTCCGATGATACTAATTATGATACTAATCAATGATATTTATTATTTATAAAAATTGTCGTCATTTGTTTCTCGGGAAGCGAAAGCGATAAATATTTTGGGACCGAGGGGGTATAGTATGTAAGTGTGTCTTTCAATCAAGGAAGGCACACTGGCAGTGGTGGTGTCTAACAACTTAGCAGCCAATAATGAACCAGCAGACAAGACAACCTCCCCCAGTCCAGTGAACTGGAGCACTGAGCAAGAATGGAAAGAAGCGAACGCCAAAGGGTCACGGGAGAGGAAAGATCCCACAAAAACCTCTGGCTCTAGCTAGGCCACCACCAGCCCGCCAGTGGTGGCAGTACTAATCTAGTATCTATCTACATCTATACATAAACTTGGAGTCCTTGGAACACGTAGTACTATCGATCTAATCTAAGTATATATTTATATTATGCGAATCCGGCAGCGAGTAATCATCATGTGGATCGCGAATTACTTTTGCAGCAGATAATGATAATCATATACCCCATGCACACCGACCGATCGGCGTTCCCGCTGCTGCACTGCACGTCGTGCGGATGAGCAATTTACAATTCACTGCTACATACGTACTGGTGTCTGGTGGTGGTGGCAGCTCTTGGGGTGCAAGGGGCCGCCGGCACACTCCACGTACGGTCGGGTCGAGAGAGTGGGTGACTGACCGTGTGGGGGGGCGCGGGCGGCCTCGCTCGCTCGCTGCGGAAGGTGGCGCATGGAGCACGCAACGGCCAACTCCAAGTGCAGGCAGAGGCGGCAGCCCGTGCGCACAAGTGCCCCCCTGGCCTCTCACGACCGGCCTGGCCGGCCGGCCGCGCGCGCGCCGCATACGGCCGGCCCCTGCTGCTCGCGACGGGGGCCAAGGGCCGCAGCAGGGCCGCCGTCGCGCCCGCGCTGCTGCCGCCCTGCCGCGCGCGGTTTCCTGAGCTTTCTCTCCGTGGGTGGTGGCCTGATCGTTGCGTTGCGCGCCGCGGGGGCCGGGCCCCGGGGGAGGAACGCGACACGGCCGCCGCGGGCTGCGCCTCCCCCGGATATGATGCATGCAGGCAAAGCTGCTGCAGACCAGCAGGGCCACCGGCACCCCCGGCGGATCTACGCGCCAGATCCAGGTTGTACTGTACCGTGTGCCGCCGAATGCTGTGGACGCACGCTGCCGCGCCGGCGCCCGCGCGCGTGGCACACAGTTTGTGCCCGGGCCCCAGGGGTTTGCTTCGGCAGGTTGCAGGCACGCCCGACGAAACGCTAAGCGCCTGCCACGTACGCACGCATGCAGCCGCAGAGACCGCGAGGCCCGTGGCGTCGTCGTTCTCCGTGTTGCTCATAAAACTTGCGTGGTCTATCTATCTATCTATGCGTCCACTCTATCTATTAACTAATTTGATTGATCCGTCTGTTATCTGTCAAACCAAAATCTGTGCAAGTACTAAGTTTCAGAAGAAAACAAACAAAAAAATCTGTGCGAGCAGAGAGGTTCCTGCCGGTGATCGATCTACAGTATTTCTCATCAGTTCGGTAATGTGTGAACAAACAATGACTGATGTGCGTGCAGAGAATGTACTATGCATGTGACGAAGATGTATTCCTTGCCGAGGCCGCCTGAGAGGTTCATACGGAGTACTCACTCCGTTTCAGAATAAGTGTCGTCCGGAAAGCGTGTCTGTGAGAGAAACACGGATTTCTAGTGACACTTATTTTGGAACGGAGGGAGTATGCTTTATTTGCCGCCATTTTAACTTAAATTAGTCTTTAAATTAGTCCAAAATCTCTTACGGACTATAAAAATAATGGAAAAAATTCAGTCCAAATCACCTTAAAAACTACCAAAACCTCTCGTGAGTCAAAAATATAAGGAGAATTTTGGTTCAAATTCGGCTCTCTATGATATTAAATTCGGTCGGCTCTCTATGATATTAATCCCCCTTGTGAGCTAATTCTGGATCCGCCACTGCGCATGAAGCACTGCTTTTTTTGAACCAAAGGGTCTTGATTTTTTTGGAACCGAAGGGTCAGATACTGCAAACATAGATATGCGAGCAGCAAAGGTCACTGAAAACCAAATCACAGAAACATCAGGGTATATCTATCTCCATCTCTAAATATAATATAATCCTCCTTTTCCTACACGCCAGGATCTTGTATATATTGCATTGATTGGTGTTCATGCATGATATATATACGTACGTACTTATATAGCATCAGAAGAGGATAACCTTTTTTTGAGAACACGGTTCGGCTTCGTGGAGGTTGGACGTCCACTGACCACTATATTCGCGGAGACAAAATTTCGCGCGTCTCCATCCTTTTCCGTTGGATTGGATCGCCTTCTATGAGCTAGTTGCTGTGCAGTCCCATCCCTTTCTTTTGATTTGTAGTTGTCGTACGTGTGTGCAGCTGCGGATCTACCGGGGGCTGGGTGGGCTCCACCCCCCTAAAGACAGATCATTAGTGTAATAATGAAGAAAATGACGAAAAAAATAGTGAAGAAAAGAAGAAAAAATGAAGAAATAGAGGAAGAAGAAGAGATCAGCCCCCTGTTGATTGTATTCTGCATCCGCCACTGCGTGTGTGCCAGTTCCAGACAAGAGGCCCGCCGGCAGCCATCGTCGACGACGGTGCCAATTCTTCACCAGTGAACGGGGCCGGGGCTGCTGTCTCTCCCCGACTACTACTAATCCTATGCGTGCCCAACTGTATAGCGTCTCGTCGTTCGTGTGTGTGGATGTGGACCTGGTGGACGGCCAATCGTTCGTTCGACTTCTTGGTTCGCGTGCTCGGTGCTTGGCAACATCTGTGCTTCCGGGCGTACTGTCTCCCTCCACTTTTTTTTTCTAAGGATAAGGAAAGATGACTTCTACATACTCCCTCCGAGATTTGCTACATTTCAGGCACTTCAAATATAATATTTTTTCAGACGACGACTAACAACCTTCAGATCTATATCCAATAGTCCAAATCTATTAGTACAAATCACAATAAATAAATCATAATTTTTTTCTATGAAAAACAAAAACAAAACTATTCAAACACCTGAAATATAGAAAATGTGAATAAGATAATAACAGCATTTACGATATCAGTTAAGTATCATTATATTCTTTATTACTTATATTTTCATAATATACTTATTTGATATCATAAATTTTTATATTTCTCTTTATAATTTTGGTCAACTTGAAAAAGCTTTGACTTTTCAAGATTTTTGGAATGACTTATAATTTAGATTAGAGGGAGTATTAAAGATGTGTGCAATATTTTTGAAGAGGGCCACCAGAGGAAAACTCTTAGCACAGTACATCTTCAAATTACATGTGAAAAAATTTAAATAAAATACATAATCTTCTTCTATACATATCCTTTCATCGTCTTCTTCCGCAATGACTTTCTACAGATGCCAAAACCAGAGTGTAGTCCTTATACCTCTATTAGAGCAACTCC
Source organism: Coix lacryma-jobi var. lacryma-jobi (assembly GCA_009763385.1). Classification (NCBI taxonomy): domain Eukaryota; kingdom Viridiplantae; phylum Streptophyta; class Magnoliopsida; order Poales; family Poaceae; genus Coix; species Coix lacryma-jobi. The sequence goes on from CM019828.1 coordinate 9,815,387, forward strand.
AACGGTTTGGCAAATTTTCTTTGACATTTGTTGTTGTTTGCCAAGTCCCAAAACGATATGGGGAGGAGAAAATAAGGTCATCTCCAAGGGTTTGGCAAAATTGACTTGGCATTTACCAAAATTGTGGACCGAGGTGTTTTTGGCCACGATTTTTTTTTCTTCCATGATCTCCCGTCGTGCATGTTTTGTTTCAAATTAACACAAATAGATCAAAGACAATATATTGAACAGTCCATATACTACGATGGAGTGCATATTTTCTGAACCATATACTAGCTTTGACCAAATGATTTGTTGCACAAGAGAGCACAGGAGCATGTTATAAAGAGCAGAGCAACATGTTCTGTAAAGAGTGGATCGAGCAGAGTGCTACGGGGCAGCAATTGATGGGGGTATACTATCAATGATGACCGGCTTCATGAGACGTAGGAGTAGCAGACAGTGTCATCAGACACTTAAACATGTGCAAGCAGAAAAGGTGAACATCGTCCCTACCGACCATCGATCTACCCTGGGCCCTGGCGCAGTTTCCCTTCGCGCAGATGCCAAGCGTCGAGTACACGCGCATATATGCGCGGGTTTGGCCTCGTATGCCAACTCCCCCAAAATTGCCAAAGCCAATTGTCAAACGGTTGGAGAGGAATTTTTGTGTTTTTTTGGCAAAAAACAAGAATGCCAAAGTCAAATGCCAAACGGTTGGAGTTGCTCTTACTTGATGGAATGGTAGAATAAAAAAGGACGAAAATCGATAAAAGACATAGGGATGGTTGGCAATTTCACTTTAGCGGGCGTTCACCACTTTCTTTTCCAACAAATGCTTCGACCAAGCCTCTTCAGTTTTCTTTTCCATCCTCAACGTGACGACCCAACCAGTCAGCACTTTCGACCCCAAATCTAATTGAGCGGTCGTTCACTAGATTCGTCTGCAGCAAACGATACGTCCGTTTGAACGGATCCTTTTTTCGTGTCGTTTCTTTTCCTTTACTGTTTCCATGTTGTTTTTTCCTTTATTAATTTTGTGTTTGTTGACACGAAAATTTGGATGAGGTGCCAACACACTCGACCACGGTTCTCAGAAGTCATGCTGAGCAAAGTCTTTGACCTCCTGAACCTTCAAAAGATGGCGGTGCCGAATTTTGGTGAGAACGACTCTGGACGTGCCAGTCAATTTGACTTGCAATTGACAAGGAAAAGAAAAGGGGTCAAATTGTGGAACCTGCCGATTTGATGCCAGACGGTTCCAAATTATGCGGCTCCAATATAGCCATTATCGTAGGGTTTTGACTACAAAATCAACTCCCAATAAAAAGTTAAAGCATTGACAATACTTGAAACAAAAATGGCTATCGTATATATAAAGAAAGCATTTAGAACATGAACAACCGATAAACTTAAACATATGGGTAAAATAAAGAACTATGTATGTTTTAAACGACATGAAACCGATAGATCGGCTAATTGTATAAGCAATTCTATTTGTTAACAGTGAGGTGTTTCCATACAGCCATAATAACAAATAGATCGATAAAGTAACTTGAACATCAACAGTGGAGTGTCTCCATGCAGCCATAATGATGACCAAGCTAAATTACGTCCGATACAACAAGCAGATCTATAAGTTTTAAACCACTTAAAAACATACATTATGAAGGAAACATAACTGGATCAGCTATTTTAGTCGATACAAGGTCCATGAAGCACGAACAAGATCTACCTATCGAAACCATAATCCGATCTAGGACCGAGTAAATCTAATCTATCAAGCATATCAGTAGGGTTCGGAAATACAGTCGTAATAAGCATGACAGACCAAATCTACTTATTCTTAGATCAAACTACAATCTAAACAGATATCTCGAACGCACAACATGTAACAATCAAGATTGACAAAATAGTCGATGAAAGGCTTAGATCGGCTATTTCCCTTGATATAAGCGTGTGAAGCCTTTAGATAGCCGAACTAAACAACTTTAAGACTTGATCTAGTTTGTCAATCTTGATTGGACAACATATTGTTGGAAGGAAGAACGAAACATTAATAGTAAAAACAATATCGATAACTTGATGAATCTATTAGATTGCCAAAACTAATAGAGCCGATAACTGGTCAAGATCGACTTAGAGCAAGAGATTGATCAAAGTCAAGATAGTCTTACAAAAGACGAACCTAAGCCGATAACTAACCCATATCATAGTTAAACAAGAGTTTGGTCGATGCCAAATACAGCCTTATTGAACGATAACACGAGCCATTGGTGAAACTTACAAGCAAACCGGAGGTCAGTCTGGCCGATGCAGCCCTGCTTGGTTGAAAGTTCCGTCGGATTCAACCTTACTCCTACTCCTAGGGTTTTGGCTGGTGGCTGATGTATTGATTGATTTGAGATTTTTTTTTTACAAAAATCGGGTTTCTAGCTATTTATTACCCGGTAGACTCCTATCCTAACACGACTAGGATATATCACGATAAAAGACGACTCGAACTTGAACTCCTTTGATCGAGCCCGACACGTCTTCAAAGCCCATCATACTCGGTCCACATGAATTCTTCTGGTCGTACCTGGATCCAAACATGCTTCTTTTATTTTTCTGGCCGATCTTTTCTTTTAACAAATCAGTCGTCTGTGCTTACAAAATGAAATCCTTCTTGATCCAAAATCTGGTGTAAACACATGCCACCCAATTTTGGGATAAAAATCATTTTATTTCGAAATTTGAGTTTTCTCTTTTCTTCCTTCACCACCTTTTGATATTTCAAATGATTACGGCTCAAAAGATTTTTCATCAGATAGTATCTCGATTGATCAATGTGAAACGGCTACTCCTTCTTGGGAACCACACCATGACTCAACACTTCACTTGATTACTCTGTACACACAGTACTAAACGTCTTTTCGTCTTTGGAGATTGATTTTTTAGTATAAATCTCAACTCTGCCTCCACTTTCAACTATACTCGGAGCATAATCATTTGACATCTTCACCTTCCATTCCAATAGCCTTGCCTCTTCCATAACAAAAACCCTCTTTTTCCTCTCTTTTATCAATGGTGAATCCCAACCACGTCAAGCGACGAGCAGAGGAGGAAGTGGATTCCTATCGTCATCTTCAGCGTCTGTCGGTGTTTCGAAACCGGGGGTATGACACCAACGAGTAATGTGATCGCGTGCTCTCTCCCTGGATGGTGATGCAAGATGACATAAGGATTTATCCTGTTTCGGGCAAAGAAGGCCCTACATCCAGCGGGGGGAGGATGTTCTCGTATTACTTGCACCTAAGTGCTTGTACAGGGGCGAATACAAGCTCAGTGAGCATGGACCGGAGTCCGGACTCGTATGTGCGTGCGTGTGGATCTAGACTTGTCTATCTGAGTTGTGTCCGAACGTCCGAACCTCTCCCCCGTGAAGGGCCCTGGTGTCCCCTTTTATAGAGCAAGGGGAGGCCAAGATTACATAAGAACGTTACACAGGGGTAACATGTACAGTACCCAATATCAATACAGCGGGAGGTAGGAACCTGTCTTGTCGGGGCCACAGGGACTGACGTGGAGATTGCTGTTCAGGCGTCGTGGCTTCCATCCCGGGTGTAGTCGTGGAGACATGGCGACGTGAGGTCGTGCAGCGCCCACTCCGGTCCGTACGGGCGTGGCAGCGTCCTTCCAGGCCTTGGGGTACCTGTCCGCCAATCACATGAAAGCAACAAGAGCTCGAGGTTTGCTAGGCCGGCCTCGAGGTGGCGCCCACGGGGGGCTCGAGTTTCCGCCGGTATGGGCAAATCCCGGAACGCCCGGGCGTACAGCGGGAACCCGTGCTTCAGGATGAGGCTCGAGCATGCGTCAGTGCAAGGCATGGCCCAACAGTGCTGTACTGGTGCCTTTTTGCCCATGCTTGCGGTGAAAACGAGGTTTGACTCTGGCTCTGGTTCACTGTGGCACATGCTGTGTACCGGAGGATGTGACCGGAGTAGGTGGAGGCATTAAATACGTAGCGTGGGGCTGGTATCCAATGTCTGGGCCGCTCGAGGGAGGCGTGAAGCGTCTCGAGGGGTTGGCTGCCGTGTTAGGGAGGCTCGAGATCCCCGCGTGGGTCTCGAGGTGTGATGTTCGGTTATGGCGGGTTCGAGGCTTACGTGCCAAGGCTCGAGGGTAGCGGAGCGCTCGCCCGAGGCCCGACGCGGAGGTCTCGGGCGAGACGGAGAACGAGCGCTCGCCCGAGGCCTGACGCGGAGGGCTCGGGCGAGACGGAGAAACGAGCGCTCGCCCGAGGCCTGGCGCGGAGGGCTCGGGCGAGACGGAGAATGAGCGCTCGCCCGAGGCCTGGCGCGGAGGGCTCGGGCGAGACGGAGAATGAGCGCTCGCCCGAGGCCTGGCCTGGAGGGCTCGGGCGAAGCGGAGAGCGAGCGCTCGCCCGAGGCCTGACGCGGAGGGCTCGGGCGAGATGGAGAATGAGCGCTGGCCCGAGGCCTGGCTTGGAGGGCTCCTATTAAAAGGTGTTCTGAGTTTTGCGTTGATTGGGGTACCCTTTTGCGTTCCCCCGACAGTAGCCCCCGAGGCCTTGTTTGAGTGTTGGCACTCGAGCAGGGGCTCTCTACCGGGATCTAAAGGGTTACTGACTGGTCTCGAAGGTTTAGCCGTTTTGATTCCGTGGGTGTCGTGCGAGTGACAACCGCGGGTGTAGCCCCCGAGGCCACGGGGGAGTGGTTAAAACTCCCTCGTGGGCTTTTTGCGAGTTTTAGTTGCGATTTTTAGGTTCGGGGTGTCGAGCCCCCGAGTTTTTAGACCCTCTTTCGTCGAGGGGTTCCAGGCTGAACCGACCAGCCGGCTCTTCGAGCTGTCCGGCACGCCGATTGCCCTGGCTTGTCATCCCGCGAGTCCTTTCGATTGGATGCGAGGGGGGATGCCTCGTACTACCCCGAGTGGGCGAGTATCGAGGTTCCCGGTGAGCTGGTAACGGGGAATCCAAGTGAGAGCTCGTGCCCCGTTCGATAGGGGTCGATTGTGGCCCGGAGGCGGTCTCATAAAGCATGGGTGCTCAGTCTGCAGGAGTGTCGGGTCCATTCGATAGGACCCGTGGCTCGATGCCTCCCTCCGAGGGGATCTCACTGCATGTCGAGCTCCCCGCCTTGGATACACGTGAGGGCCTCGAGGGCTTGGCCCTCGAGTGATGCCGCGAATGGCGCCCCTTGGTGTCCCTGACTCGGGTGCTCAAAGCCGGCTGTCGAACCCTCTTTCGTCGAGGGCCAGCCTTCGCTGCTTCGAGACTTAGGGCCGGGGCCCGTTTTTGGGTGCTCGAAGCCGGCTGTCGAACCCTTTTTCGAGGGCCAGCCTTCGCTGCTTCGAGACTTAGAGCTGGGGCCCGTTTTTTACTTCCGGAAGGAGCCTTCGTCGCTTGGAATCCTTCCGCCCGTTGGGCGTGCCTTTTTAGGCGGAAACCGTCAGCGAGTGGAGATCGTGGCGCCGGGGCGACGTGCGTGAAGTTGGAGCGGCGACCTCAGAGGGCCCCGGTAGAGCGGAGCGAGTGCAGAGTCGCCGCGTGTACCTGTCGTCCAGCTTGCAACGCGGTCAGATGGGCACATTAAATGTGTGCGGTTACCTACCTACCGTCGCGGGAGACGGCGCCGGTTTGTCGATGAGGACGTGCTGCCTCCTGATGCGGACGGTGGTGTAGGCAGCCCTCCTTCTCCTGGCTCAAACGTCGAGGCTGAGCTCGCGGCAGAAGATCTTGAGGAGGAGTACCAGACCGAGGCCTTGATCATTGCAGAGCTCGCAGGCAGTCGAGGGGAGGGCGTCCGCCAGTCGAGGTGTCGTTTTCGAGGGGCGGCGTCGGAGGCCGAGCCCCCATGCCCGGCTCGAGGTGTGGTGTCAAAGGTCGAGCCCCCATGCCCGGCTCGAGGTGTGGCGTCGAAGGTCGAGGCCCCATGCCCGGCTCGAGGGGTGGCTTCGAGGGGCCGTCGAGTCTCCGTGCCCGGCTCGAGGGGTGGCTTCGAGGGGCCGTTGAGTCTCCGTGCCCGGCTCGAGGGTGGCGTCGAAGGGTCAGCCCCCGGGCCGATTTTGACGGGTGGCTCGAAAATATCCCTCGAGAAGACATCTGGTGGGACGGTGCCACGCGTGGATGCCACTTTAGCCAGCTCGTCTTCGGCGGGCGCCCATGAGCTCTTCTTCATCGTCGTCGTCATCGGCGTCGCGCTTTGCCCTCTGACCTTTGCCTTTGTCCGTGGAGCGGCCAAAGAAGGCCCCCACTGCCTCGTCGCCTGAGGCGAAGCTGGCGACACGATTCATCAGATCCTCGACCGTCCTGGGACGGTGGCGCCCTAGCTCGTGGACTAGCTCTTGGCATGTCGTGCCTGCGAGGAACGCCGAGATGACATCCTCATCAGGTACGTGGAGGAGCTCGAGGCGCTGTTTCGAGAATCGCCGAGCGAAGTTGCGGAGGGGCTCGTCCGCTGCCTGCCGGCAACGTTGCAGATCCCAGGGACGGCCTGGGCGCACGCAAGTCCCCTTGAAATTCCCGTCGAAGACCCCGACTAGGTCGGCCCAGTCATGGATCTGATCCGGCGGGAGCCCCTCGAGCCACCGGCGGGCGGTGTCCGAGAGGTAAAGCGGGAGTTGGCGTATGATCACACGGTCGTCGCTCTTTGCTCCGCCCAGTTGGCAGCTTAGGCGGAAGTCGGAGAGCCACAGCTTGGGCTTAACCTCTCCGTCATACTTCACGATGTTGGTTGGTGGCCGAAAGCGGTCGGGGAGGGTCGAGCTGCGGATGGCCCGGCTGAAGACCCTGGGGCCCGGGGGCTCGAGGGTTTGCCGGCTGTCGGCGACCCGCTCCTGGGCTGGCGTGGCTCGAGGGGTGGCCGGCTGGTGGACGGACATCTCGTGTTTGTTGCGGGGCGTGTCCGCTGGCTTCCCCGAGGCTACCCCGCGCCGGCGCGAGGCCGAGCTCTCGGCCATCTGCACAGCGGCCGTCTCGAGGAGGCCCTTCATTTCCCCGAGCATGCGTCTTGCGTCGGGGTTTGGAGACGGCGGGTAGATCGCGGAGCAGCGTTGCGGCCGCCATCACGTTCTGCCCGGCTCGCGGGAAGCACGCCTCAGGACGCGCCGGTGCCCCATCCTCGAGGATCCACCGGCGGACCTCTCGAGCCTGGACTCGAGCTCTGGCGCCTCGAGGCCGGACTGGTTCCTGCATAAGAGTTTTTTCGAGCTGCAGCAGGCGTTGCCGTTCCTCCTCGGCCTTGGCGATCGCTTCCCTCAGCTGCGCGAGCCGCGCCACCCGGTCGTCGTCGCGGTGAGGCGGTGCACCCGAGGCCGGGGGTTCGTCCATCCCCTGAGCGTGTGATCCTCCTGGCGCAACCACGTTTCCGGGCTCTTCGGGGTTGAGCGCCGGCCTGGTGTCGTTGTCGCCGTCGTCCTCGGCGTCGTCCACGACCCCCTCAAGCTGGAAGCACTCCCTGGAGGGGTCCCAGAGGTCAGGGTCGTGGTGGTCGTACTCGTCGGAGTCGGAGTCGTTGACGTCGCGCCGCCCTGGCTCGTGCTGGGATCGCAGCTCACGAGGTGGCGACGCGCGGTGGTGCGGACGACGCGCCACGCGCCCTGCGCGGGGTGGCGTGACGCGCCCTCCGCTCGGGCCCTCCGTGGAGAGCAGGGTCAGCTCGCTGCCGTTGCCGGTGGCTAGTAACTCGAGGCTCTCGAACCAGACGACGGCTCCAGCAGAGAACGAAGGAGTGGAAGATGCCATCCAGGAAACAACGAGAAATCGACTCGGACACGCGGAGGCCCCTACCTGGCGCGCCAACTGTCGGTGTTTCGAAACCGGGGGTATGACACCAACGAGTAATGTGATCGCGTGCTCTCTCCCTGGATGGTGATGCAAGATGACACAAGGATTTATCCTGTTTCGGGCAAAGAAGGCCCTACATCCAGCGGGGGGAGGATGTTCTCGTATTACTTGCACCTAAGTGCTTGTACAGGGGCGAATACAAGCTCAGTGAGCATGGACCGGAGTCCGGACTCGTATGTGCGTGCGTGTGGATCTAGACTTGTCTATCTGAGTTGTGTCCGAACGTCCGAACCTCTCCCCCGTGAAGGGCCCTGGTGTCCCCTTTTATAGAGCAAGGGGAGGCCAGGATTACATAAGAACGTTACACAGGGGTAACATGTACAGTACCCAATATCAATACAGCGGAGGTAGGAATCCTGTCTTGTCGGGGCCACAGGGACTGACGTGGAGATTGCTGTTCAGGCGTCGTGGCTTCCATCCCGGGTGTAGTCGTGGAGACGTGGCGACGTGAGGTCGTGCAGCGCCCACTCCGTCCGTACGGGGCGTGGCAGCGTCCTTCCAGGCCTTGGGGTACCTGTCCGCCAATCACATGAAAGCAACAAGAGCTCGAGGTTTGCTAGGCCGGCCTCGAGGTGGCGCCCACGGGGGCTCGAGTTTCCGCCGGTATGGGCAAATCCCGGAACGCCCGGGCGTACAGCGGGAACCCGTGCTTCAGGATGAGGCTCGAGCATGCGTCAGTGCAAGGCATGGCCCAACAGTGCTGTACTGGTGCCTTTTTGCCCATGCTTGCGGTGAAAACGAGGTTTGACTCTGGCTCTGGTTCACTGTGGCACATGCTGTGTACCGGAGGATGTGACCGGAGTAGGTGGAGGCATTAAATACGTAGCGTGGGGCTGGTATCCAATGTCTGGGCCGCTCGAGGGAGGCGTGAAGCATCTCGAGGGGTTGGCTGCCGTGTTAGGGAGGCTCGAGATCCCCGCGTGGGTCTCGAGGTGTGATGTTCGGTTATGGCGGGTTCGAGGCTTACGTGCCAAGGCTCGAGGGGTAGCGGAGCGCTCGCCCGAGGCCCGACGCGGAGGTCTCGGGCGAGACAGAGAACGAGCGCTCGCCCGAGGCCTGACGCGGAGGGCTCGGGCGAGACGGAGAACGAGCGCTCGCCCGAGGCCTGGCGCGGAGGGCTCGGGCGAGACGGAGAATGAGCGCTCGCCCGAGGCTTGGCGCGGAGGGCTCGGGCGAGACGGAGAATGAGCGCTCGCCCGAGGCCTGGCCTGGAGGGCTCGGGCGAAGCGGAGAGCGAGCGCTCGCCCGAGGCCTGACGCGGAGGGCTCGGGCGAGATGGAGAATGAGCGCTGGCCCGAGGCCTGGCTTGGAGGGCTCCTATTAAAAGGTGTTCTGAGTTTTGCGTTGATTGGGGTACCCTTTTGGCGTTCCCGCGACAGCGCCGCGCTAGGTGTGTTTCTTCTTACATTAGTCGATCTTGATATTTTCTCACCGGTTCTTTGAATCTGATTTGATATTTATCATTTTTCATCCAGGACCGATGGAATTTTTTTTTATTAATAACCCAATTAAATAAAAAATTTCATAAACAACACTGTCCATTTTTTTGCAAAACTAACCCTTTTGCCGCGCCGTCCGCAATGGCGCGGCAAAAGCGTTAGCCGCGCCATGCATGGCGGCGCGGCAAAAGCACCATCGTGGCACTGTCCGGCCACGCAGGCCCGGGTGGGCCCCGCTCGTCAGTTTGCCGCGCTAGGCGGGCTGGCGCGGCTAGTGCGTTTGCCGCGCCAGGCGGCGTAGCGCGTTCAACGGCTTTGCCGCGTCAGGCGGGGTGGCGCGGCAAAGCCGATCTAGATCTGGCCGTCGCGCCCAACAGCAGCCTTCTCTTCATTCCTCTCTTCTCCTCCCAATCCAATTCAATCCAATCCATTCCATTTCATTTCATTCCTCCGCTCTTCATCTCCCTCAATCAAACTTGTTCTCTCTGCACAAGAGGTATTTTGATCCATATTACTGTTCTTTATCTATATTTGCAATGTTGGATTGAACCATATTTTTCTAAGTTAGGGTTTATGAACCATATTAACGATGGATTGGTTCATGTATTAGACTTTTTATATCTGTTTTGCTAAATATTTTGTTTAATTTGTGTACATTTATTTATGTAATATTTGTTAGGCCATTATGTAGATTTATAATTAATCATGAATATATGTGTAATGTTGACATATTTTTTATTGTTAGGATGTCGCGGCGTGACAAAGCTAGTAAGGCATGGTAAGATCGGTACATTGTTTATTTATTTGTCTGTTTTAATGAAGTAATTTTGTGTTATGTTCATTTGTTATTGCGTTGATGATTGTAGGCAGCCTCTCACGGGCAATGCTTTGCCCGTTTGTCATTGCCTAGCGGTGTTCCGGTGCCCATGTGCTACTGCGGCGATGATTGTAAGGTCGCAATATCTGATGAGGAGCACACATACGGTCAGAGGTATTGGATGTGTGAGAATTATGCCTTTGACCCTACACCTAAACAGATCTGTATTGGACTGATGGTGAGAAGCTGATGGCTTGTTCTATACATGAATGACAAATCATTTATATTTTATTACCTAATGGACTTAGTCGTATTTTGCAGGAGCCTCCACCACTACGTGACTTCGAGTAGTGGATCGACACTAAGATGAAGCCAGAGGACAAGGAGCACGTAGAGAGGATGAAAAAGTGGGCTGCGGAGGACAAGGAGCGTTTGGAGAAGAGACGCAAAGAAGAGGCAGCACAAAAGCAGCATGAGGAAGAGGCAAAACTGAGGGATGCAGCTAAGCGTAGGGGGGAGAGGGAGAAGAGGCTTGAGCGTGTGCATCGTGCCAAGCCTGCCATGGAGCAGGATCCGGATGCTGTGAGGAAGGGAAAGTGGCCTCGTTGCACTCAGTAGTGTGGTAGGTTCAGTAGTCATTATTGAGCAATGAACATTGTTGTCATTTGGTGGACTTGTCAGTGTATTGTACTGTTGGTTTGTACTTCCGTGTACCGTTTATTTCGGATCCTTGATTATGTAGTCTTGAACTGCACTTTGTTCGACTTTTTTATATGTTATTGTATTGTTTGCGGTAGTTCATGTGTCATCGATTTTTTCTGGGATAAAGTACGACAAATAGAATAGAGCAAACCAGTACACGAACAACAAACTAGTACATGACATGTGAGGACCTTTTACCGTAACTTGATTAAAAGGTCCTAGACTAATCCTAACATGCCTTAGGTAATTGATTGGCACAACACAACACACACATAGTGGTCTAAGTAGTTCTAGAAGCGGTCTCACATAGCAAACTGAGTAGACCCTTCTCCGTAATAGCCTCCCATTGCGGGTGGTGATGGTGGTGGCGGTGGTGGCGGCGGCGGTGGAGGCCCCTTGTTCTTGTGAATTATCTCAGCTGCATTGTGAGTGTGTAGTTATTGCAACTGAAAAGGCTATTCGCTGAAAACTCTAATCACTGAAAAGCCTATGTAGTGAAAAGCCTATGTACTGAAAATCCTATACACTGAAAAGTCTATCGGAATCAAAACTACAGAGCACTTATGAGGACAGGACACGACACTGAAAAGGCTATGCAATGACAGTCGGGATGCCAGCTTTTGCCGCGCCAACCCTGGGGGCGCGGCTGGCGCTTTTGCCGCGCCACCCCGCCTGGCGCGGCAAAAGCGCCAGCCGTGCCCCCAGGGTTGGCGCGGCAAAGCCTCCAGAAGTGGCCAATATGAGCCACTTCCAATTGAAAAATGAATTCTTATTATTTATGGCGCGACAAAGACTCCTAGGCTTCAAAAATTGATGTGTTGGGAACACAAAGCATCATGTCCCCATAGCAGCACCAATTCGTCACAACACCTAGTTCTCTTGCGAGCATTCAGCCTCCACGGACAACTAAGAGTAATACACTTGACGTGGTACCTCAAATTAATATCAGAATGGCTGACCGTGTACGGTCAATGATGATGCACAACATAGTTCTGAAGGAAAAGCTTCAGCTCAGTCAAAGTGTTGAAAATCATACCCTTCTGAAGAATCCAATCTATATGGTTATGCAGTGTTTGCTTGCACGGATTCAATCCAGTATCACAAACTGCTTCGTCCACCATACTGACATCCCTATAACTTGGAACGCCTCTAAATTGCATGTTAACCGACCTCAATTGCTGCAGCTCTGTCTCAGTCAAAGGATCAGGCAGAACATAATACCGTGCTTCGCTCAAACGCCGCCACGCATCAAAATGTGTATGATCCTCTGGTATATCAGTGACTAGTCTCCCTGGAGGATGCATATTCTGAGGAACCGTTGTGGCATAGCACGAACCGGTTGTGGAATAGCACGAACGGCTCTGGCATAGCAGAAATATAACTGTCCTCTTCTTCATCATAATCTGAATCATCATCCGAATCATAGTTTTCATCAAACATTTGTGCCTCCTGCTCCTCCTGCTCGTGCCGCTCTAGGTCGGCCACATCAAAATCATTGTTTATTTGACCGACGCCAACGTGAGCATTTTCAGATGGATACACTGTCTCCTGCGTCGGGTGACCATCGACGTCCTAGTCATCGGAGCTACATCGTCATCATCCCCTACCTCCTGTGCTTCACCTTCGTTGCCATCATTGGACGCCTCTGCCTGCTTCCTCCAACCGTCCTCTACCACAATCTCGGCCATGGTCGAATTGGATGCCATAACGATCGTCTGGTATTTTGCCCATTCGGCCTGGTTGCGCAAGGGCATCAACACATAGTTCGCCCTAATCTTGCCACTGTCAAATCTCCCTTTCAACGAGAAATCACCATCAAACTTCTCCTTCAGACGCAACATAAGCTCCGTAAAAGGAGGACGCTCATCAAATACTTCGAGTTCTTGTTCCATGTTATCATCAAACAACTCATCTCGTGTACTAACTGTGCCTCCATAAAACAATCTGAATACAGTGTCCATCTACAAAGTGAATAGTGGAACTAAGGTCAAGTGATGGTCTTCTCAAAAGTAAAGAATGGCGTAACTACTTACTAAGTTGCCTTCACTAACCTAACTAACATAATAACCTAACCTTACCTTACCTAACTAAGTAACTAACTAAATATCCTAACTAACGAACTAACAAACTAACTAACCTAACCTAACCTAACCTAACTAACTAACTAACTAACTAACACTAACCTAACCTAACCTAACTAACTAACTTACTTACTAACTAACTAACCTAACCTAAACTAACCTAACTAACCTAACTAACTAACTACTAACTAACTATCTAACTAACTTACTGACTAACTAACTAACCTAACCTAAACTAAACTAACTAACCTAACTAATTTACTAACTAACTAACTAACTAACTAACTAGATAACTAATTATATAAATAACTAAAAAACTAGATAACTAACTAAGCAAATGAATAAATAACTAACTAAAATACTAACCTAACTAACTAACTAATAAACTTAAACTACAAAAGAAACGAAAAAGGATAAAAATTTACCTTCTGGTCGTGGAGGGTGGTGGAGAGGGTGGTGAAGGGTGGCGCCGGTCCGGTGGCGGGCGGCCGACAACTGCCTGGCCTAGCCGGCCTCCTCCGCGGGCGGGCCGGTTGGCCCTGGCTTGTCCGGGCGGCGACAGGGCCCGACAGCCGCGCACTGTACAGGCGCGGCGCGGGGCGGGGCGGGGACAGGTCCGGCGGCGCGGCGGAGGGGCGGAGCGGCGGCGGCACGGCGGAGCTGCGGCGACGCGGCGAAGCAGCGGTGCGGGCGAGGAGACAGAGGAGGAGGAGGAAGCTGGGCGCGGCGGCTAGATCTAGATCGGCTTTGCCGCGCCACCCCGCCTGGCGCGGCAAAGCCGTTGAACGCGCCAGGTCGCCTAGCGCGGCAAACGCACTAGCCGCGCCAGCCCGCCTGGCGCGGCAAACTGACGAGCGGGGCCCACCTGGGCCTCCGTGGCCGGGCGGTGCCACGGTTGCGCTTTTGCCGTGCCGCCATGCATGGCGCGGCTAACGCTTTTGTCGCGCCATTGGTGAAAGCCCTAGTTTGGTTTTGGTTAATTGATGAAACCTATTTTGGTCTAATCCTTTTATGAAGCATGTGTGTAGCTAATGGAAAAGGATTATGACCAAGCCATTGGTGGAGCTAGCATGGTGGCAACCATGGAGGATGGTGACGGCCACAAGCACTCATGTGATCAAGTGCTCTACCATTGGCGAAATGAAGAAGAGAAAAGATGCCTTGCTCATGTGGTAGATTATTTCTCTCTTTTGATCTTGAGTATAGGCAAGCCGGATTATCAAGAGGGATATAAATTAGGCTATCTAGATGTGGTGAAAAGTGCTCATGACGTCTAACTTCTAGTGCCACGTTGAGCGATCTAACTTTGCGTTGTTACTAGGATCGAGTGGCGTGGTGAGAGCAAGTGAAAATCCTTGAAAAATGTTTGTGAAAATGCTAACACACATGCACAATATTGTATACACTTGGTGGTGTTGGCACATTTGCAAAGGAGAAGGTGTTGGAGTTGAATTGAATCAACTCGGAGAAGTTTTTCCGGAGAGTTCTTTGTTTGAAAATAAGAGAAGCAATGGACCTTGGATTGGAATTCTGTACTAATCCTTTGTGATATGGATCTTGTATTCATGTGGGATGTGTAGCCCTCTGAATAAGCTTTCCAAAATGTCCAAGATCATCGAAATTGGAGTTCGGAGCTAAGAGTTATGGTCGTTTTAGCGCGGAGGTCAGTTTTGGCCTAGAGGTAGTACCACCCCTACTACCGACCCTGAGGCGGTAGTACCGCCATAACCTCGGTACTACCGACCCCTCCGCAAGCAGAACGCAAAACTCTGTGTTCGAGGGAGTTTTTGGCCTACCGGTAGTACCGCCATAACCTAGGTAGTACCGGGCTCGGTAGTACCGACCAGGGTGTCGGTAGTACCGAGGTTTGAGGTAGGTACGGTGAGTTGATTGAAGTGGTTTTTCAGGCTCTCTGTGTAGATCTAGTTTGGCCTAGAGGTTAGTACCGCCATAACCCGGTAGTACCGACCCTGAGGCCGGTAGTACCGACCCTACTACCGACCCCCTACTACCGACCTCTCTGTAGACAGCGCGCAAACTCTCTGTTCGGAGGAGTTTTGGGCCTAGAGGTAGTACCGCCATAAGGCCGGTACTACGACCCTCGGTACTACCGACCTATGGGGTCAGTACTACCGACCGTGGCGCAGTTGACTTGTTTAAGTAGCCGCTCGGCCGGCTCCCAACGGTCACCTCTCCCATTCTTTAAGCCCAAACTCAAGAAAGAGAGCTCCCAAGTGTTGACTAACCTCCTCTCTCTCCCCCTTTGATTCTAGAGTGAAGCTCTTGCAAGCTTTGAGTTAGGGAAGTGAGATTAGAGAGTGAGACACATCGATCTAAGTCAAGAGCACTTGGATCCAAACATCTCTCCGGCTTGATTTGTGTTCTTTACTCTTGAGTCTTGGAACTCTAACCGGTTAGGTGTTCTTCGGTCATTGCCCGTGATTGACTAATTTGTGAGGGCACTCCGAAGTGTGTATTACCCTTTGATT
Source organism: Coix lacryma-jobi var. lacryma-jobi (assembly GCA_009763385.1). Classification (NCBI taxonomy): domain Eukaryota; kingdom Viridiplantae; phylum Streptophyta; class Magnoliopsida; order Poales; family Poaceae; genus Coix; species Coix lacryma-jobi. Next base: position 9,830,743 of record CM019828.1, read on the forward strand.
TAGTGAAGAAACTCAACTAGCCTTTGTGGTTGCTTGAGTGAGGCAAGGAGGTGAAAGAGACTCCGACCTTCGTGGTCACCTCAACAACGGGGACGTAGGCGCTTCTTAGTGAAGTGGTCGAACCTCGGATTAAATCTTGTGTCTCGTGTGCTTGTTGATTTTGCATCCTTGGATATTTTGTTTGCACTCGTGTTCTTCGCGTTCTTCCTCCCTCCTCTCTCGTTCTTAGGTGTGGGAAGGCTCGATCTACTTTGGGGAGGAGCCATTTCTTGGATAAGGTATAAACTTCATCTACATCTTCTAGGGAAATATTGGTATGTGCTAGATCCACTTTTGCATCTTCTCTATCTCGATCTCGTAGCAGTTTTTAGGTTGTCGGTAGTACCGACCTATAGAGCCGGTAGTACCGACCTCGGTAGTACCGGCCCCTATAGTCGGTAGTACCGACTGTGCAATCTGATACTGGTTTTGAGCTTTGAGTTTCAGGTTTCTAGATTTTTGAATTGGCTATTCACCCCCTCTAGCCATTCGAACCTTTCAATTGGGGACGGCGCGGCAAAATGGTTAGTTTTGCAAAAAAAATGGACAGTGTTGTTTATGAATTTTTTTATTTAATTGGGTTATTAATAAAAAAAATTCGACCGATGCAGGTCCCTCCAATGCTGTTGCCGCCTTGGGACCTCCTCCAGGAATAGAGTCGGCATCAGAAACTCCCTCCTCCAGGAGTTCGGAGTCCACGACCGCCCGCCATTACCGTCAAATGACGGAGATGCGGAACCTCCATTCTGAGGCCACTATCAGAAATTGTTTGCTTGAGGACCACATCGCTCAGCTTCAGAAGGCACTAGAAGATGCAGAGGCGAAAGCCTCTCAGGCAGCGTGCTGATTCTGATGCACGCGTTGCCGCTAACTTTTCTTTTCACGTAGAAATTTTCCTTACTAAAGTTCTTCTCTTCAGCTTTTGATGTGCTCTCGATGTTTGTCATTTTGTCCACCTTGTAGACCTGACCTTGCGTCTGGAGGCCCTCCAGGATGCAGGGAATGAGGCGGTCGCCTCTGTGAACGCTGCTGGCAACAGTGTTGTTGAGAGGATAAACAACATCTCCGCAAGGGTGCATGAAGTTGCCCTCCACGGTGCCCGCCATGGTGTCGCGATGGCACTTGGAGCCGCCCAAGTCTACATCGGCCAAGATTTAGGTGACCTCGAGATCACCTCAGAAATCAGTCATGCCATGGAGGTGAACTTTGATAGCGTCGATGGAGTAGCCGAGGAGATAACAGAAGCCACCCCTTCTGTATTCATTGTGGATAAAGCCTTCGAGTAGATTGTTAGGGTCAATCTCCTTGTAAGAAATCCGCTTGTGAATATAATGAAGCTTTTCTACCTTCCTGCGACTCTTCTGTGATTAGACCCATCGAGGTCTTTTGACTTCAGAAATCCATAATTTCATATTTTTTGCACTAAAGGCGATGCTTCTCTTGCATCGGCTATTTTATATTGTCGAAGGAGATACAATACATATCGACTATATTTTGGTCTGAAGGAGATATAGTAGTTATATCGGCTATCAGCTAAACTGATAAATCATAAAAGATCCACCCAAATACTAGGATAATATCTCTTGAAATATTTCTCATTAACTGCTCTGAAATATTCAACTCCTTCTAAAGTTTCATAGAAATAAGCATTGCTAGGAGCACATCTTGTAATCCGATAAGGTCCCTCTCAATTTGGTGACCACTTGCCATATTTGCTGTCCTTAGTTCCAATTGGCAAAATGACTTTCCAAACTAGATCCCCTTCATTGAATTTCTTCTCTCTGACTTTCTGATTATAATATTTAGCAACTCTTAGTTTCTGAGCCCTGATATTTTCCAGAGCTTTTAACCGATGAAAATTTAAATCATCAAGGTTGTCCATCATGAGATGTTTATATTCATCAAATTTCGAATTACTCTGTTCTGATACTCTTCTGGACCCTATATTGATTTCCCAAGGTAACACAGCTCCGTGGCCATAGACCAATTCATAAGGTGAACATTTGGTCACACCATGACAAGTCATTCTATAAGACCATAAAGTTTCTCTGAGTATTGAATGCCACTTCTTCGGATGTTCTCTGACCTTTTTCTTAATAATCTTGATTAAAATCTGGTTAGAAGCCTCAACTTGTCCATTGGCTTGGGCATAATATGGAGACAAATTAATCAACTTGAAACCCGTGCTGACAGCAAAATCCTCAAACTCCTTTGATGTAAACATTTTCCCCTGATCTGCAGTAATGGTTTGAGGAACACCGAACCTGTAGATGCATGATATGTTCTTTGATAAACTCAATCACAGTAGCCGATGAAGCTTCTTTTAAAGGAATAGCTTCAACCCACTTGGTGAAGTAATCAGTTGCTACCAACACAAATCTATGCCCCTTGCTAGGTGACGGAAATATTTGGCCAATCAGATCTATTCCCATCCTCTGAATGGCCATGGCTTTTGTAATTGGATTCATAGCCGATGCTGGAGATTTTTGAACATTACGGAATCTTTGGCATTCTTGACACCCTTTATAATATTTAAAACAATCTTCTAACATGTTTGGCCAAAAATATCTTGTTCTCCGGATCAACCATTTCATCTTATGAGTGGACTGATGTGCACCACAAACTCCTTCATGGACTTCCCCCATTAGAACCTTGGCTTCCTCTTGATTGATATATTTAAGGAGTACACCATCAACTGTTTTATGATAAAGCTGGTCATCAAGAATAACAAATTTCATAGCTTTATATCTCAGCTTTCTAGATACCCGTTGAGATGGATCTTTTAAATATTCAATAATTTCAATTCTCCAGTCATTGTCATCGGTAAGTTCATCGGCTAATATCTCAACGATTTGCCAATATCCAGAAGCACTTTGAGCTAATCGATTAGCCTCTTGATTCTGACATCTAGGAATATGCTTTATGACAACAGAAGAGAAAGAATCAAGTAATTCAAGACACTTTTCATAATGCTTCCTTAAGACATCATCTTTGCATTTATATAGGTCGAGCAATTGATTAACTACTAATTGAGAATCACCAAAAATCTCAACAGCCTCGGCCCTTACCTCATAGAGAAGATGAAGTCCTTTGAGAAGAGCTTCATACTTGGCTTGATTATTAGTAGAGGTTGGATCAATAGGAAAAGCGTACTCAATGTTATTCCCTTGTGGAGAAACAAGGACAATACCAATACCTCCACCTTGTTTGCAATTAGAACCATCAAAGAACAAAGCCCAAGGAGTAAAATCTAAAGTTTTAACTTCTTGTTCATGATGATGAGTAACAAAATCGGCCATTACCTGACCTTTAACCGCTTTAGCCGATTCATACTTTAGTTCAAACTCTGATAATGCAAGAATCCACTTGCCAATTCTTCCATTTAAAATAGGCATAGACAACATGTGTTTTATCACGTCGAACCTTGACACCACCGTGCACTCAAAAGATAACAAGTAATGCTGAAGCTTGGTGCATGAAAAGTATAGACATAAGCATAATTTTTCAATGGGAGAATATCTCGTCTCCGGATCAAGTAATCTTCTGCTGAGACAAAACACCACTCTTTCTTTTCCTTCAAAATCTTGCATTAAGGCCAATCCAATCATATGATCATCAGCTAATACGTACAACTTAAAAGGTTTTTGTTCCTTTGATGAGGAATTAAAACTGGTGGAGACTTCATGTATTCTTTGATTTCCTCAAATGTCTTTTGTTGTTCGCTTCCCCATTTAAACTCCTTGTTATCCTTTAATTTCAACAGAACTGAGAATGGAAAAATCCTAGCTGATAAATTTGATATAAACATTCTAATGAAATTAATTTTGCAGATCAAAGATTGTAACTGAGTCTTTGTAGTTGGCGGTACTGCTTTATCAATTGCATCATAACTTTTCTTACCGACTTCGATCCCTTTCTCATGTACCATAAAACCCAAAAACTGTCCAGCTGATACTCCAAATGCACATTTGTGAGGATTCATCCTTAACCCATGCTTCCTTGCACATTCCAGAGTATCTCTCAGGTTTTAAGATGCTCCTGATAATCCTTGGATTTCACAACAACATCATCAATATAGATTTCTACAATTTTATCGATCAACTCATGAAATATATAATTCATCACTCTTTGATATGTTGCACCGGCATTTTTAAGTCTGAAAGTCATGACTACCCACTCATATAAGCCAGAACCACACCAGGAACTGAACGTACGTCCATGTATCTACCATAAAGATTTGGTTATAACCAGCGTTACCATCCAAAAAACTGATTATTATAATCGGCTACTGCATCAACCAACATGTCTGCCATCGACATTGGGTAGCCATCCATCGGAGTAGCTTTATTCAAATCTCTAAAATCAATGCAAACTCTCATTTTTTTCATTTTTCTTATACACGGGGACTACACTAGATATCCATTTGGCATATCTACATTGCTGAATGAAGTTAGCTTTATAAAGCTGAGTGATCTCTGTTTTCACATCAGTCATTACTTCCGCTTTCATTCTCCTTGGAGCTTGTTTTACAAGCTGACTCCAATGTTTGATAGGCAACCGATGCTCAACCAATGATCGATCAAGGCCAGGCATTTCAGAATAATCCCAAGCAAAACATTCTTTATATTCTTTTAACAGAGCAATAAGTTTTGTCTAAACTCGGGATCTAGCTTAGCATTAATATATGTCAGTCTTGGTTTATCACCGTTTCCAATATCAACAGCTCCTAACTCATCAACCGATGTAAAACCTTTACCCATCTTACTTTCATCCTCATTGACTGAATAATCCATTAAATATATTTTTTGAAGCCGACTGCTTGGATCGGCTGTTGGTCATCATCAAATACCTTGATGAAACCTTCTTCATGTATCTTTTCAGAGAAGCACTCCACATTGTCGAAGTTTGAATCTTTGGGGTCAGAGTATGCAATACTCACAGTTGAATCGGCTGGTACTACTTATATAGTGTCTCTGATCCACTGTATCACATTTTGATGCATGGTAGATGGAACACAACAATTAGCATGGATCCAATCTCTCCCAAGAAGCATGCTGTACGAACCCTTTGCATCGACTATAAAGAAAGTGGTAGGCAAAATTTTGCTGTCAACTGTTAAATCAACACACACAGCACCTTTAGTAGCCGATACGTTCCCAGTGAAGTCTGTCAACCTCATATGAGTTTGAGTTAAGTCTTCTGCAGATTTTTCAAGTTTTGTGAAGGTGGCATATGGCAACCAATTAACAGTTGCACCTCCATCAACCAACATCCTACTTAGAGGCCTTCCATCGACAAACTCTTTCAAATATAAAGCTTTTAGATGGGAATGCTTTTCAAGCTTCTAGAGTGTAGCTCCCTCTGCATGATAGATCCACTGAGCTACTATCTCCTCATTATCATATTCCTCTTCCTAATCAGCAGCTCTGAACTCAGTAGGTAACATGAACAGAGTGGATATATTGGCTGATGGTTCTTTCTTATCGGCTATCTGCTTCACTTGCCAGACTTTGGGTTTCTTATGATCTTCATCGTTCTTTAACCTCTAAACCCGTCTCTTCTGGCTTCTAGTCAAACCACCTGAACACCATTGTCCTCTTGCCAAGGATGATACTGATCGGCTAACCTTACCCCAAGCCGATCATGAACACTTTCATTTTTTTATGCGTCGATCTGTCTTCTCAAACCTTAATCTCTCGTGCACAGATCGGCGGTTGTCTCTCGGCTGCCTATACTCCCAATATTGTTCACTGCATTCCGGGCAATTACAAAGAGTAGGAAGCTTCAAACCTTCATTCCAACAATGTCTGAAGAAAGGGCAATCTCAATGATTCTTTTCTTCATCTCTGATGTGTCTTTCTTCCTCTCAAGATCTTCTATATTCCTCCTCTTCAAGCCACTCTTGATATTCTTGTTTGTCTCTCTGCCTATGCATTTGATCTCTTTCTCTCTGACGTTGCCATTTGTTCAAGAGAATTCTGACAGTTGGACGTCTCCTTGTTTCACCAGCTCTTGAAGTTTCAGGTAGATCATATTGATCAGTGTTTTTGTTCCCTTTTATCTCCTGATACTCCTTAGTTGTTAGTTGTTTCTTTGGATCAACTGTTCCAGCTGCTTTGGCTTTGTCAGAAGTCGACACTTTGATTTCACTTTGCAGTGCAGGAGCTACCATGTTCACTGGAAAGGGATGCTCATTGATGCTCATACCCTTGGCTTTCTCTAAGCCAATCCTCCCCTTAGCAATAGCTCTCTGGATCATATCTCTAAAAACTCTACAATCATTAGTGGTATGAGTACCAGAATTGTGGAATTTACAGTACCTTTTATTTTTGAGCTCCTCAGCCGATGGAATACTATGGTTTCCAGTCAAGTTGATTTGACCTTCTCCAAAAAGTAATTGAATATCTTATTGGCTTTAGTGATATCAAAGTTGTATTTCATATCTTTTTCAGTGCTTTTAGCCTTTGCCCAAGGCATGTATTCACTGTTTTTCCAAGCCCAGTCAACAGCAACTACTTCATCTTCACTTTCATCACTCGTATCATCCTCTTCGTGTATAAAGAACGAGCTCTTTGTGTTATAGGCTTTCTTGGGCTTAAAGACTTGATTGTATCTGTTATGGGCATCGATACTAGCTACCTTTTTGGCCAAATTAGCCATACTGGTACAACTGAAACCAATCTTTTCTCTGATGGCTAGTACTAGCCCTCGAATTGCAATGCTATCTCTGGATCAGATAATGTCAAAGAATAGCATTGATTCTTCATATCTCTGAACCTCTGCAGGTATTGGTATCCAGACTCATTGTTTCCCTGCCTTATATCGACTAAGTCTACAACTCCCTTTTCCAAAACTCAAGAGTCGAAATATTTATGGAATTTGTTCTCCAAATCTTCTCAGCTCTGAATGGAGTTAGGTGGTAGAGACGAAAACCATGAAAAGGCTGAGCCAGATAGAGATAAAGGAAACATTCAGACTTTAAGTGTCGGCTCATCCCCAACCACCCCAAGCTGGACTAGGAACTGAGTTATGTGCTCCATAGTTGTCACTGAGCCCGTTCCTGTGAACTTGGTAAAATCAGAAACTCTGTACCTCGGAGGGAAGACAACTTGATCATACCATTCTGGATATGGTTTCTTATAGCCAGTCAATGTATTCTTCGGTGTTAAACCGAATTGCTTCTGAACCATATCAGTAACTCGATTCATCAATTGATCCACTTGATTCACCGGCCCCTGATAGTCGATGTTCTGCCCTCCAAAAGTATTATTTTGATACCCTGGATTTTCATGAGCATCCAAAGTATAAAAATCTGACACGTAGTGATATCCAAGAGGAACATCACCAGGTGCTACATTTCCTTGATAAGGTGGCGCATTGAAATCTCTGGTAATCCTTTTTGCATGTGGAGCTATTTTTGTAGCCGATGAGTATATGTTGTTACTCATATTCGGCTGTTGCAATTGTTGTTGTGTCATGCCCCCCGGGCTAACTATCATTTGATTTCTACTGCCATTGGGGTTGTTCATCTGTGGGCCCCTAGAAGTTCCAGCCCCTTGATTGTTCCCGACTGTATACGCCGAACCTCTTCTATCATTACTCAAGTTGAAAGCTTCTTTAATGACATTTGAGAGACTGTTGAGGAATGTTTCGTTATGAGCCAACAGTGTAGCAGACATTGCTTTGCTGATTGTCTGCTGCATGGCGTTGTGCTGTATTTGGATCATCGGATCAGCATGACCCTCCAGAACCACTCTTGGAAAATGAGACTTTTGGATAATTTTCTTATCTCTGGTTTTGTTGAAACTTAGCAAACACATGTCCCGATACTGTTCAACAGTTTGCTCTATCAAGTGTTGGACATCCATCCTCGTGTCACATTCAACACTTCATCATTAGTTGTCATGATCAAACGATTGTGGTCCCACCGGGCGTGCCAAAAGAATGTGTTGACACGAAAATTTGGATGAGGTACCAACACACTCGACCATGGTCCTCAGAAGTCGTGCAGAGCAAGGTCTTTGACCTCCTGGACCTTCAAAAGATGGCAGTGCCGAATCTTGGTGAGAACGACTCTGGACGTGTCAGTCAATTTGACCTTCAATTGACAAAGGAAAAAAAGAGGTCAAATTGTGGAACCTATCGGTTTGATGCCAGACAGTTCCAAATTATGCGGCTCCAATATAGCCATTATCGTAGGATTTTGACTACAAAGTCAACTCCCAAGAAAAGGTTAAAGCATTGACAATACTTGAAACAAAAACGGCTATCGTATATATAAAGAAAGCATTTAGAACATGAACAGCCGAAAACTTAAACATATGGGTAAAATAAAGATCTATTTATGTGTTTAAATGACATGAAACTGATAGATCGGCTAATTGTATAAGCAATTCTATTTGTTAACAGTGGGGTGTTTCCATGCAGCCATAATAACAAATAGATCCATAAAGTAACTTGAACATCAACAGTGGGGTGTCTCCATGCATCCATAATGATGACCAAGCTAAATTACTTCTGATACAACAAGCAGATCCATAAGTTTTAAACTACTTAAAAGCATACATTATGAAGGAAGCATAACTGGATCGGCTATTTTAGCCGATACAGGGTCCATGAAGCACGAACAAGATCTACCTGTCGAAACCATAATCCGATCTAGGAGCGAGTAAATCTAATCTATCAAGTATATCAGTGGGGTTCGGAAATACAGCCATAATAAGCATGACAGACCAAATCTACTTGTTCTTAGATCAAACTACAATCTAAACAGATATCTCGAACGCACAACATGTAATAATCAAGATTGACAAAATAGTCGATGAAAGGCTTAGATCGGCTATTTCTCTTGATATAAGCGTGTGAAGCCTTTAGATAGCCGAACTAAAAAAATAAGACTTGAGCTAGTTTGTCAATCTTGATTGGGCAAGATTGTCAGGGGAACACCAAAGGGGTACCCCCAATCAACGCAAAACCAATAGGTTAAACCTAGAACACCAATTAATAGCAAAACCTAGCAAGTATAACCTTCTAAAAAGCCAACTCCTCGAGCCCCGGTACATAGGCCTCGAGCCCTCTGCAGCCATACATCGCTCCTCGAGACCCCACGCGGGGACCTCGAGCCTCTCTGGCGCGACAGCCTATCCCTCGAGATGCTCCACGCCACCCTCGAGCGGCACGGGCACCGGATACCAACCCTGTCGGTGTTTCGAACCCGGGGGTATGACACCAACGAGTAATATGATTGCGTGCTCTCTTCCTGGATGGTGATGCAAAATGACACAAGGATTTATCTTGGTTCGGGCAAAGAAGGCCCTACGTCCAGCGGGGGAGGAGGTTCTTGTATTACTTGCACCTAAGTGCTTGTACAGAGGCGAATACAAGCTCAATGAGCGTGGACCGGAGTCCGGACTCGAGTGTGTACGTGTGTGGACTTGTGTGTTGTCTATCGGAGTTGTGTAACCGTGGACTCGCGTCTTGTCCCCCCCCCCCCGCGCGAAGGGCCCTGGCGTCCCCTTTATAGAGCAAGGGGAGGCCAGGGTTACACAAGGGTATTACAGGTGTCGGGGCGTACGATGCCCAATACGGAGAGGGTAGGAACCCTGTCTTGTCGGGGCCACTGGAGCCGACGTGGGCATTGCTGTTGAGGCGTCCTTGGGGCGTGGCCTCCATCCCAGGCGCGGACGTGATGACGTGACGATGTAGAAGCCGTACAACACCCATTCCGGCACGTACAGGACACGGCGGGGTCCCTCCGGATCTTGGGCTACCTGTCTTCCAATAGCATGAAAGCAGTTAGGGCTCGAGGGGTGCGGAGCCGCCTCGACGGTGGCGCCTACGGGGGGCTCAAGCCCCCGCAGGTATGGACAAGTCCCGTGGAAATTGATGAGCAGTGGGCATCCGGGCCTCGAGACATGGCTTGGACGTGCAACAGCGTAGGGTATGGGTTAACAGTGTCGTACTGGCGCCCTTTTGCCCATGCTTGTGGTGAAAACGAGACTTGACTCTGCCCTGGTTACTGTGGTACGCGTTGGGCTGCAGAGGACGTGACTGGAGTAGGTGGATGTATTAAATGCGCGGTATGGGGTTGTCATCCGATGCCTGCGCCGCTCGAGGGAAGCATAAGCGCCTCGAGGGATAGGCTGTTGTGCCAGAGAGGCTCGAGGTCCCCTGCGTGGGGTCTCGAGGTATGGTGTTCGGCTATGGGGGGCTCGAGCCCTAAATGCCAGGACTCGAGGTTTTAGTGGGGCGCTCGCCCGGGGCCTGCTTTGGAGGGTCGGGCGAGATGGAGAACGGGCGTCAGCCCGAGGCCTGGTCGGTGAACTCGGGCGAGACGGAGAGCGCGCGTTCGCCCGAGGCGCTTGGTGGGCCAGCGTTGTGGGCCGAGGGGTTGGTCTCTTTAAGGGGGTAGACTAGTCAGGTTTGTTATTTACAGGCGTTCTAGGTTTACCTATTAGTTTGCGTTGATCGGGGGTACCCCTTTTGTGGACCCCGACAAACCCATACTGCGTATTTAATGCGTTCACCTACTCCGGTCACGTCTTCTGGTGCACGGCGACATGTGCCACAGTAACCGGAGCCACAGTCAAATCTCGCTTTCACCTCAAGCATGGGCAAAAAGGCGCAAGTACAGCACTGTTGGGCCGTGCCTGCACTGTAGCACACTCGAGCCTCATCCGGAGCCTGGGATCCCGCTGTACGCCCGGGCGTTCCGGGACTTGCCCGTACCTGCGGGGGCTCGAGCCCCCGTAGGCGCCACCTCGATGCCGGCCCACGCCCCTCGAGCCCTAACTGCATTCACGCTATTGGAGGGCAGGTACCCAAGACCCGGAGAGACCCCGCCGTGTCCTGTACGTACCGGGATGGTGTCGTATGACTTCCACATCGCCACTTCCACGTCCGCGCCCGGGATGGAGGCCACGTATCAAGGACGCCTCAACAGCAACACCCACGTTGGCTCCAGTGACTTCGACGAGACAGAGTTCTACCCTTCGCCATACCGAACGTTGTACATGTCAATCCTATGTAAACCTGGCCTCCTCTTGTTCTATAAAAGGGGACGCCAGGGCCCTTCGTGCGCAAGGGAGGATACACGAGTCCACACACAAAAACACGAGTCCGGACTCCGGTCCACGCTCATTGAGCTTGTATTGCCCCTGTACAAGCACTTAGGTGCAAGTAATACGAGAACCTCCTCCCCCGCTGGACGTAGGGCCATTCTTTGCCCGAACCAGGATAAATCCTTGTGTCATCTTGCATCACCATCAGGAAGAGAACACGCGATCATATTACTATGGTGTCATACCCCCGGGGTCGAAACACCGACAGTTAGCGCGCCAGGTAGGGGCCTTCGCGTGTCCGAGCCGATTTCTCGTTGTTTTCTGGATGGCTTCATCCCCTCCTTCGTTCTCGGCTGGTGCCGTTGTCTGGTTCGGGAGCCTCGAGTTCCTGGCCACCGGCAACGGCAATGAGCTGACCCTGCTCTCCACGGAGAGCCTGAGCGCAGGGCGTGTCGCGCCACCCCGAGCGGGGGGTGGCGCGTCGCCGCACCACCACGCGTCGCCAACTCGCGAGCGGTGCCGTCGTCACCATCGACGCCGGGCACGGCGGTGCCCACGGCGCATGCCCACTTCCCGCGCCGACGCTGAGTCCCCGAGGGGAAACCTGCCCGGCGCACGGCCGGAGACTTCTAGGGCGCGCGCACTCCCCCCCAGCGAGTTCGCGTTCGTCACGCGCACGGACCGGGAGCCTGGCCAGAGGCCCCGAGCCGTGCTCCGTTGACACCACCAGGCCTCCTCCCGCAAGGGATGTACCGCGCCCGACGCCAGCGGTTCCCGTTTGGCCTCACAACCCCGCGGCAGTTCACGCCCACCGCCTCGGCGAGCTCCGTCAGGACCGGGCGGCCGCAGAGCGGGAGGAGCGTCCGGGCGTACTCCTACGAGCCACCACTGACCTGGAGATCGTTTACCCCGTGCACGTCGACCGCGGCCTCTCACGAGCCGTCGAGCCCCCTCGTCGAGCCACCTTCGGGGAGTGGTACCGCGAGCTACAGTCCCGGCATGAGCCAAGGCGGCGCGGCATCAGCAGCTCCGACTCCGATTTGTACGACTACCACGACCCTGACCTCTGGGACCCCACTAGGGAGTGCTTCCAGCTCGACGGGGTCGTGGACGACGCCGAGGACGACGGCGACGACGACGCCAGGCCGGAGCTCAACCTCGAAGAGCCCGGAAATGTGGCTGCGGCAGGAGGATCATGCATTCAGGGGAGAGGGAACCCCCGCATGGCTGCACCATCTCAGCACGGCGACGACCGGGCGGCGCAGCTATCGCAGCTGCGGGAGGCCATCGCCAAGGCTGAGGGGGAGCGACAGCGCCTGTTGCAACTCGAGAAAACTATAGCACAGGACCCGGCACAGCCTCGAGGCACCGGTGTTCGTGGCCGCGCTCGAGATGTCCACTGGCAGATCCTCGAGGACGAGGCACCAGCACGCCCCGAGGTGCGTTTCCCGAGAGCCGGGCAGAACGTGGTGGCGGCGGCAATGTTGCTCCGTGATCTACCCGCCGTCTCCAACCCTGACGCCAGGCGCATGCTTGAGGAAATGAAGAACCTCCTCGAGACATCCGCTGTGCAACAGGCGGAGAGCTCAGCCTCGCGGCGGCGCGGGGCGGCCTTGGGGAAACCAGCAGACACGCCCCGCAACGAGCGCGAGATGTCCGTCCACCAGCTGGACGCCTCTCGAGCTAGGCCAGTCTGGGAACGGATCGTCAACAACCGGCCGCCTCGAGACCCCAACGACGCCCGCAACGACATCAACCGCCGGCGCAAGGACAAGGGGGCCCAAGAGCGTGGCTATAGCGCCCATCGAGGGCGGCGCTACGACAGTGACGAGGACCGACAAGTCCTCGAGCCCCCGGGCCCCAGAGTCTTCAGCCGGGCCATCCGCAGCTCAACCCTCCCCGACCGCTTCCGACCACCGACCAACATCGTGAAGTATGACGGGGAGGTCGAGCCCAAGCTTGGCTCTCGGACTGCCTAGGCCTAGGCTGCCAACTGGGCGGAGCGAAGAACGACGACCGTGTGATCATACGCCAACTCCCACTTTACCTCTCGGGACACCGCCCGCCGGTGGCTCGAGGGGCTCCCGCCGGATCGGATCGACGACTGGGCCGACCTAGTCAGGGTCTTCGACGAGAATTTCAAAGGAACTTGCGTGCGCCCAGGCAACCCCTGGGATCTACGGCGTTGCAGGCAAGCGGCGGACGAGCCCCTCCGTGACTTTGCTCGGCGGTTCTCGAAGCAGCGCCTCGAGCTCCCCCACGTGCCTGATGAGGACGTCATCTCAGCGTCCTCACGGGCACGACATGCCAAGAGCTAGTTCATGAGCTAGGACGCTACGTCCTAGGACGGTCGAGGGACCTGATGGATCGTGTCACCAGCTTTGCCTCAGGCGACGAGGCAGTGGGGGCTTCTTTGGCCGCTCCACGGACAAAGGTAAGGCGGTGACCACGCCGGAGGGCCCGAACAAGGGCGACGACGCCAAGACCGCAACAAAAAAACAACAAAAAGAAGAAGAACAAAAGCAAAGGTCAGAAGGCGAAGCGCGACGCCGACGACGACAACGATGAAGAAGTGCTCATGGGCGCCCTCGACCATAGAAACCTCGAGGCCCCCCTGACGGGGTGTTTCGACCAGATGCTCGAGGACCCTGCCCTTATCACAAGGGCCTCGTAATCATAAGCTAAAAGACTGCCGACTGTTGAAGGGGTTCTACTCCAAGCTCGGCGACAAGAAGGAAGACGCGCCTAAGGGCAAGGACAACAATCGACGCGACGACGGGAACGCGGGTTTCCCCCGGTGCATGACTGCTTCATGATCTACGGGGGCCCAACCGTCGGGCTCTCGGCTCAACAGAGAAACAGGAGAGCCGGGAGATCTTTGCACTCCGCCACGAAGCAACCTGGTACCTCGACTGGTCTGATGCGCCGATCACGTTTGACCGTGACGACCATCCAGATCATGTCGTAAATCCGGGAGAGTACCCTCTTGTCGTCGACCCCGTCATCATCGATGTACGGTTCTCCAAGGTGTTGATGGATGGGGGCTCGAGCCTCAACATCATATACCTCGAGACCCTCGACCTCCTGGGGATTTCGAGGGACCAGCTCTGACCCAGCGTCGGGGGTTCCACGGAGATACCTGGGAAGAGGCACACCCCCTCGGGTGCATCGACCTGCCTGTCTGCTTTGGCACGCCGGCCAACTTCCGCCGGGAGACGCTCGCCTTCGAGTTGGTCGGGTTCCAAGGGACCTACCACGCAATCATCGGCAAGCCCGGCTATGTAAGTTCATGGCGGTCTCCAACTACACGTACTTGAAGCTCAAGATGCCGGGCCAAAAGGGGTCATCACCGTCGACACCTCCTACGAGCACGCGTACCACTGCGACGTGGAGTGCGTCGAGCGTGGGGAGGCAAAACGTCCAACTCGACTTGCTCGAGGCCCTAGCCGCCTGGCCACCGAGGAGGCCCCTGAAGCAAAGCACCACGCTAGCACCTTCGAGCCGGCGGGCACACCAAGCAGATACCCGTCGACCCGACCTCGAACAATGGCAAAATGCTGACCATCAGTGCCAGCCTGAGCCTAAATAGGAAGCAGTGCTCGTCGACTTTCTCCGCGCGAACATCGACATGTTTGCGTGGGGCCCCTCGGACATGCCGGGCATACCGAGGGAAGTCGCCGAGCACGCCTGGGAGATCCAGGCTGGGTCCAGACGGTGAAGCAGCGCCTGCGCCGCTTCGAGAGGAGAAGCGCAGGATCATCGGCGAGGAGGTGCACAAGCTTTTGGCGGCCGGGGTTCCTCAAGGAGGTATTTCACCAAGAGTGGCTAGCTACCCTGTACTAGTTAGGAAAAGAAGGAAAAGTGCGGATGTGTGTAGACTACACTGGTCTGAATCAAGCATGTCCAAAAGTTTCGTTTCCTTTACCTAGATTGATCAGATTGTCGATTTCCACTGCGGGGGTGTGAAGTACTTTCGTTTCTCGATGCGTATTCCGGCTACCACCAGATTAGGATGACAGAATCCGACGAGCTCGCTACCTCTTTTGTTACGCCTTTTGGTATGTATTGCTACGTTACAATGCCCTTCGGCCTTCGAAACGCCGGGGCAACGTACCAACGTTGCATGCAGCATATCTTCGGCGAACACATAGGCAAAACCGTCGAGGCCTACGTCGATGACATCGTGGTTAAAACCAAGAAAGTCGGGAACCTCATCAGCGATCTCGAGACCACGTTCGAGTGCCTCCGGGCCAAGAATGTGTGAAGCTCACCCCGAGAAATGTGTCTTTGGTGTGCCTCGGGGCATGCTACTTGGCTACATTGTCTCACGACGGGGGATCGAGGCCAACCCGAAAAAATCTCAGCAGTCACGAGGATGGGCCCAATTCGAGACCTCAAGGGTGTACAGAAAGTGACAGGCTGCCTAGCCGCTCTCAGCAGATTCATCTCGAGGCTAGGGGAAAAAGCGCTACCCCTCTACCGCCTGCTGAAGAAAGACGGAACGCTTTGCGTGGACTGTCGAAGCCGAGGAGGCCTTAACCAAGTTGAAGGGGTTGCTGACTTCCGCGCCAATTCTCGTGCCACCGGACCGGCCCAGGGTGACGATCCCCCCGAGCCTCTCCTCCTCTATGTGGCCGCAACCACTCAGGTGGTCAGCGCGGTCATAGCCGTCGAGAGGCGCGAGGAGGGTCATGCGTTGCCGGTCCAACGGCGGCCGGTGTACTTCACCAGTGAGGTGCTCTCCGAGGCCAAGATCGGGTACCCGCACATCAGAAGCTGCTCTACGGCATCATCATCACGAGACGCAAGCTCCAGCACTACTTCCTCGCTCATACCGTAACGGTGGTGTCATCCTTCCCCCTCGGCGAGATCATCAACAATCGGGAGGCCACGGGGCGCATCGCCAAGTGGTCCGCCGAGCTAATGGGGGAGGCCATCACCTACGCCCCGCGAAAAGCCATCAAGTCGCAAGCGTTGGCAGACTTCGTTGCTGAGTGGACCGACACCCAGCTCCCGCCGGCACAAATCCAAGCCGAGCTCTGGACCATGTACTTCGACGGAACCCTCATGAAGACGGGGGCAGGCGCAGGCTGCTCTTCATCTCACCCCTCGGAGTCCACATGCGCTACCTGCTACGCTTACACTTCCCCGCCTCCAACAACGTCGCTGAGTACGAGGCCCTAGTTAATGGGCTGCGCATCGCCCTCGAGCTCGGGGTCCGACGCCTCGATGTTCGAGGGGACTCGCAGCTCGTCATCAACCAGGTTATGAAGGCTTCAAGCTGCATCGATCCCAAGATGGAGGCATACTGCGGGGAGGTGCACAAGCTAGAAGATAAGTTCTACGGCCTCGAGCTCAACCACATAGCTCGAAAGTACAACGAGGCCGCAGACGAGCTGGCAAAGTTGGCGTCCACGCGCGGCACGGTTCCACCAGACGTCTTCTCGAGGGACGTTTTCGAGCCATCCGTCAAAATCGGCCCGGGGGCTGGCCCCTCGACACCACACCTCGAGACAGACGCGGGGGCTCGACCGTTAACGCCACCCCTCGAGAACGACACCTCGACATCCGATGAGGCAATGCAGATTGACACGCCCGCCTCTTCTTCATCACGACCCCTCGACTGGCGGACGCCCTTCCTCGACTACCTGACGCAAGGCGTGCTACCAGAAGACAAGACGGAGGCCCGACGCATCGCTCGAAGGGCCAAGACCTACGTCATCTACGGCAACGAACGAGAGCTGTACCGTCGAAGCCCATCGGGAATCCTTCAACGCTGCATCCCCCTCGAGGAGGAGGCGCAGGCTCCTCGACGACATGCATTCGGGGGCTTGCGGCCATCACGCAGCGCCAAGGACCTTGGTAGGGAACGCCTTCCGACAAGGCTTCTACTGGCCAACCGCCATCGGAGACGCCAAGCTCCTGGTCCAAGCTTGCCAAGGGTGTCAGTTTTACGCCAAGCAAACGCATCAACCCGCGCACGCCCTGCAGATGATCCCCATTACTTGGCCGTTTGCCGTCTGGGGGCTCGACCTCGTGGTCCCCTCAAGATGACAACCGGAAAGTACACGCATGTGCTCGTGGCCATCGACAAATTCACCAAGTGGATCGAGGCAAAGCCATAGGCGACCCCCACCCCAGAAGGCGGTCGAGTTCATCGCCGACATCATGTACCGGTTCGGGTGCCTAATGTCATCATCACCGACAATGGCACCCAATTCACGGGCAAAAAAGTTCACCAACTTCTGCGACGACAACAACATTCGCGTGACCTGGGCCTCGGTCGCATACCCTCAATGCAACGGGCAGGTCGAGCGCGCCAACGGCATGATACTCCATGGGCTGAAGCGAGGCTGTTCAAGACCCTCAAAAATTTCGGAAAGGGGTGGGCCAGAGCTCCCTCGGTGCTGTGGGGCCTCAGGACTACGCCGAGTCGAGCCACCGGGTTCACTCCATTTTCCTAACCTACGGCGCCGAGGCCGTCTTGCCTACGGACTCGAGTACGGCTCACCTCAACTTCGAGCCTACAACGAGCAAACCAATGACGAAAAGCTCGCCAACGCCAAGGACCAGCTCGAGGAGGCCCGAGACGTGGCGCTCATCAACTCCGCGCGCTACCAGCAAACACTTCGACGCTACCACGACAGCACGTGCGCAAAAGGGACCTAGCGGTGGGGGACCTCGTGCTTCGACGACTGCAAGATAATCGAGGGCGCCACAGCTCACCCCTCCATGGGAGGGCCCATACACCGTAGCTGAAGTGCTCAAGCCAGGAACGTACAAGCTCTACGACGGTCAAGGCAGGATCCTGGCAAACGCATGGAACATTCTCAGCTACGTCGCTTCTACCCTTAAGGGCCTCGAGGCCTTGTTCATTTGTTTCTTTGTAAAAAACACGTTGAGTATGAATGAGCCAACTCGTGTGCCATCTTTCATATTACTTAGCAACTTAAGGCAGCCTCGACCTGCTATGCTCAGGGTCGAGCCTCCTCGGGGGCTGACAGGCCCCCTCCCCAGACTCCGGAAAAAATGCGCGTTTTCTTTTCAAAATTCGACCCTCGTCTCAATTCGCACCTCGAGCATAATAGCAGCGTCTAAATCCGTAAGTACCCCGAGCCTCCAAGAGTCGGGGGGCGTCGACGTAGACGGCCACCTACGCCCCGGGCTACGGTACCCTACCTACGCCTCCCCTCGAGGTACTCGTGGCGCGTATCGAAGGGAACACGGACCAAGCCGGTTGAAGCTCGAGCTAGAGACAAAGAGAATTGATCGAATAAATTTGAAAAGAAAACAACTTCTTTAAATAAACAAGTCATATATACACATGATTGCCTCGTCAGGCCACAAGTAATGACAAATTTTTACACAAGGGCCTCGATGCCCAAATTTGACACGCAGGTCTCAATCCTCGTCGGTCTGGTACTCTCCCCGAGATCTTCCACGGCGGGGGCTCGGCCTCAGCGTCCGGGCCAGGAGAAGGGGGCCACCTACACCGCTGTTTCGCATCCGGAGGCCGCACATCCTCCTCGAAGAGCTTCGCGAGCGCCGCCCCCGGCTTGTCCACCTTCTCGAGGATCTTGTCGACGCGGCGATCGTTCCATTCCTCGTCCCTCCCCTCAATCTCAATGAAGCCCTTGGCGACGACATTGACCGGGAAGCGGAAGGCGGAACGGACGGCCGCGAGCGCCTGCTTGACGCCATGGTGGAGAGCGTGCCGGACTCGGTCCCGCGCGGCCGCGTCAAAATAGCATAAGGCGTCGACCAAAGCGTCGCCTCGAGCCACCGCGCCCTCTGCCGCGGCTACCGGAGCGACGCCCCACATAGAGTCAAGCCTGTCGAGGGTGGCGCGCGCTCGTTCTGCCACCATGGTCTCGTCCTGGAGTTGCCCCAGGAGAGCCTGGTTCGTCCCGCGAAGCTCCTCGGCGGTCTTCTCAACCTCTGCGCAACAAACAAGAAGGAGTGAGATCGCGGCGTGACAAAAACCTCGAGATCAAAACAAGGCAAGGCATGAAAATTACCTTCGCAGTGCATGCCCAGAGCGGCGAGGTCGCTGGTAAGGCCCTCGACGCGCTGATCAAGCCTGCGCTTCTCGGACAGCACGTCGCGCTTTTCGGCCCTGAGGTCTTCTACCAGCTTGCCCGTCTCTGCGAGGGCCAGATCCTTCCGGATCACCTCTCGCCGCGCCGCCTCCGCCGCGGATCGGGCGTGGTGGCGGCTTCGCTCTGGGCATCCTCGACCTCTTTCTTCGCCGCCTCCGCTGCGGATCGGGCGGTGGCGGCTCCGCTTTGGGCGTCAGCGGCTTCCTTCTTCGCCGCCTCCGCTTCAGACCGGGCGGTGGTGGCCTCGCTTCGGGCATCGGCGACCTCCTTCCTCGACGCTTCTAGAGCGGTGGCGGCCTCCTCCTTAGCTCGGGCGGCCTCCCCTCGAGCCGCCTGGGCCTCTACCTGCGCTTCGTTGAGCCGACTCGCCATTTGGGCATTCCGGCTCAGCTCAGCGCGGAGATCCTGGAGCTCCGCCTCCGCCCTAGCGAGGGCAGCCGCCGCCCGCGCGGACCTGTCCGTCTCCTCCGAGAAGGACCGCTCCGCCTCCGCCATGAGCTCGACCACCTCCCTGAAGATGGACCGCGCCTCCCGCGGGGCCCCCTGTTGGGCCGATCGCTCGACGGGGACCATGGCTCGGGGCGAGCTCGGCGCGTAAGGAAACGGCCACACCGGTCGATCGACCTCGACGAGGGGCAGGCCCTCCTCCTCCGGCTCGAGCGGTGCCGGCTGCGGCCCACAACCGGTGGCACAGGCTGCGGCTCCCTCCGCCCCTCCTCCGTCTCCGCCCGCTGCTCCGTCTCCTCCCGGGCGACGGCGCGGCCTCGCGTGGAGACGGGGACCCGAGCGGTAGCGGATCACTCGAGGGGTGGCTCGCCCCCAAGCTCTCCTCCCTCGCCGAGTCCTCCGGCGTCTTGTCGCCCCTGACCGGGGCCTCGAGCGCTTCTTCCAGCGTTGGCCCTCGACCGGAGGCGGCACCCGCTCCAGCTCGTCCAAGAGCTCCTCCACCGTCGGCACCAACGCCTCTCCCTCCTGCCCCTCCTCCGTGGGCCGACTCTCGTCGACTGGGGTCTCGGGGCCGCTGACCCCCCGGCCTCAGACACCGACGGAGCCGCGCCTATCTCCGGTGCTCCCCCAAAATGGTTGTCATGGCGGGGGAGAAGCGGCCCCCTCGGTAGGTACCACCGGAGCAGGAGGAGGCGGTGTCGCGACGGACGCGGTGACGGCAGGATCGATGCCAGAAGCTGCGGTCCCTGCTGAAAAAGATAACGACGTC
This sequence comes from Coix lacryma-jobi var. lacryma-jobi, assembly GCA_009763385.1. NCBI lineage: Eukaryota > Viridiplantae > Streptophyta > Magnoliopsida > Poales > Poaceae > Coix > Coix lacryma-jobi. The sequence continues at coordinate 9,851,157 of CM019828.1, forward strand.
GTCAGAGTCAGGAAGATGCCTCGACCTCCGTGGTCGATGGCGGCGGCCTCACCAAGATCCGCGGCGGCCATCTGACTTCCCCGAGCCATGGCCGCTCGGGCCTTTGCCAGCCAAGCGGCCTCCCCAGCAGAGGAAGAAGCCGTACCTCGAGGTGCCTGTTCCACAGCAGAGCTCGAGGTCTTAGTCCGCTTGGACGCTGCGAGGTCCACCTCCTGCCAGGAGCGCTTTCCCCTAAAAAACCATAGACGGCGCGCATCACAAAAGATAAAGAAAAAGGGGGGGAGTAAAACCTCACTACCAGCAAAATTGAAAAACACTACTTACCCAAAGTGACGGCGGGCCTTCTTCCCCGAGCTGCCGGATTCACCCGGGGCTTCGAGCCCGATCTATGGCTCGAGCCATGCTCCCGAGCCGTCTCTGTGTGGCTCGATCGGGGGGAAGGCTCCCGGTGCTCCCGTGGCTCGACCTCGATGGGGAGCCCTCCTTCTGCCCCTTGTCTCTGGGGGGCGACCGCGCCTCCTTCGAGCGGTCATCTCGGCGCCTTTCCCGGCGCGGGCTCCGAGACCTACTCCGGCGCTCGGGCCGGCGGTCGCGCCTCCCCACATCTGCCTCCTTCTCCCGGCGGTGGTGCGGCGACGGACTCCGGGGTCGGTCGCAACTCTGGTCGCGAGACGGCCGGGGACTCCCCCCTCGACGGTCATGATGACGGGGGCTCGGCGCCCTCTCATGCTGCCCGCTCCTCCGCGGGCTCGACGTCGCCCTCGACGCCTCGTGGCGGTCGACCCCGGCATCCCCTCCGGCGTGATGATCGCTCCTCGAGGTCCGGCCCTTCTCGAGACCCCCGCCTGGGTCGACGTGGCCGAAGCCTCCTTCTGTGCCGCGGCGACGGCGCCCCGGGTCCGAGGCTTCTTTGCGTCCGGGGGCACGTCCGGCACGGAGCTCGACGGACCTCGGGCCCCCGACGAGGCAGGGCTCGGCGCCGCCTTCCGCGGCTGCGTCCCGCGCGATCCCTTCGCCGGAGGGACCTCCAGTATACCCTCCTGCACAGAGGAGCGGTCAGCCCTGACGTCGACGACCCCCGCGCGCCTCAGACGCGCATCCATCCCCTCGTCGTCACTCTCCTCCTCATCATCACTCTCCTCCTCCGAGCTCGAGGAGCTCAGCTCGGGGGACCCATCTCCAGGCTGCCGGTTGCGACGAGCCTTCGCCAGCCTCTGCTCCCGAGCCGAGCGACGCAAGTTTTTGTTTTTCTCTTTCTTCTTTCTGGCATCCTTGCTCTCCTTATCTTTCTGAGCAGAGAGGCGCCTCACCTGGGTATCCGCGGCGTCCTCCCTCACCGGGGGCCTCGACGCACGACAAGTAAACGCCCCCTGCAAAAAGAAGAAGCGTGACGAGACAAACCACAAGAAGAATGTACAAGGTTCGGAGAAAGAGAAAGGGGGAGGAGGCTCGGGACAGCTTAGCTCGAGGGGGGCTTACCAGGTCGAGACACCCCTCGTCGGGTGCCATGGCGACCAGGTTGGTGTACTCAGGGACGAACGACCCCTGGATCGTGATCGACACCCGGGAGACGCCCTCGCTCCGAGGCAGCCTCTCCTCGGCCATCCTCGACCGATTTAGCGCCTCGAGCTGGGCCTTCGGCCCCATCTCGTGCATAAGAAGGGGGCGGTCCGCCAGCGGAAGAACCCTTCGCTGGTGGAACGCCCAGATGACCGCTTGAACGGTCAAATTCTTCTCGTCCACCAGCGTCCTCATCATCTTCATCAGCGGTACCAGGTGGCGTTGCCTGTCCGCCGCGACGCCCCAGGTCCACTTCTCCGGGCGTTGAGTGAGGACACTGCCGGTGTACTGCGGAAGAAGACCACCTTCATTCCGCAGATAGAACCAGTGGTCGTCCCACCCGGCCTGGTTGGTGGAAAGCTTGTACCGCAGGTATTCGCGGGGGACATTGGCCGACGAGGTCCCAGTCCTCGCAGTGACGGTGAGGGAGCCCATGCGCACGAGCCGCCTCCCGCTGGGCTTCAAGGCCTTGATGAAAAGCTCGCCCCGGAAGAGATGGACGAACATCTCCCAGTGCGGCTCGATCTTCAGGTACCCCTCGCACACCGCGGCGAAGATAGCAGCGTGCGAGATTGAATTGGGGGAGAAGTGTTGCAGCTCCACCTCGTAGTGGTGGGTCAGCGCCCGCATGAAGCGGCTCGGCGGAACACCGAGCCCCATGCGGTGGTAGCGCGTGAAGCTCACCACGTACCCCTCCGGCGGGTGCGGCTCCCGGTGCTCCGCCGACGGGATAGCCCACCACGCGGGTCCCTCCTGGGTGGGGCGGAGAAGCCCCTGGGCCACCACGAGTCCATCTCGCGCTGCGTCACCTTCGTCGGGCTCCAGTCTTCGGCCGGCAGCGCTTGTGTCTGGGCAGCCATGACGATGGCGGCGCGGACCCGAGCAGCGGACGGACGGCCGGAAAATTCCCAATCGACTAGCTCGAGGGAGAGGGCGCGTGAAGGCTACGGCGGCGGTGAAGGCAAAGGCAAAGTAAAGGGTTCCTTTTCCCCTCTTTCGATATTTATAAGGGAAAACCCCAACGGGCGGGGTCTCCCACGACGTAAAAAGGTAACCGCATGCATTTAATGCGCCCACCTAACCACGTCTCGAGCCGGTTGACAGGTACACGCGGCAACATCCATCCGCTCAACTACCGGGGCCCTCCGCGGCCGCCGCTCCAACTTCACGTCCGCTGCCCTGGCGCCACGATCTCCACTCCCTGACGGTTTCCGCCTAAAAAGGCGCGCCCAACGGGCAGAAGGATTCCAAGCGACGAAGGCTTCTTCAGGAAGGTAAAAACGGGCCCCGGCCCTAAGCCTCGAAGCAGCGAAGGCTGGCCCTCGAAGGGGGTTCGACAGCCGGCTTCGAGCACCCGAGTCAGGGACACCAAGGGGCGCCACTCGCAGCATCGCTCGAGGGCCAAGCCCTCGAGGCCCCTCACGTGTATCCAAGGCGGGGCGCGCGACGTGCAGTGAGATCCCCTCGGAGGGAGGCATCGAGCCACCGGGTCCTATCGAATGGACCCGCACTCCTGCAGACTGAGCGCCCATGCTTTATGAGATCGCCTCCGGGCTACAGTCGACCCCATCGAACGGGGCACGAGGTCTCACTTGGATTTCCCCGTTACCAGCTCACCGGGAACCTCGATACTCGCCCACTCGTGGTAGTACGAGGCATCCCCCCTCGCATCCGATCGAAAGGACTCGCGGGATGACAAGCCAGGGCAATTGGCGTGCCGGACAGCTCGAAGAGCCGGCCGGTCAGTTCAGCCTGGCACCCCT
>CM019828.1:9854979-9878424 GCA_009763385.1 Coix lacryma-jobi var. lacryma-jobi
GCGTCAAGTGGTCTGGCCGGATCGAAGCTAGAGCTCTTGGTGAGCACTCCATCGTGGAGAGTGTGACTTAGGGTCACCACTAGCAAGAGGATCGGCGGCAACCTAGGGCTTGCCTCAACGGGGACTAGCTTGGTGGCGACCAAGTGAACCTCGGGATAAAATCACCGTGTCAACCTTGTTCATCCCGTTGGTTTGCATTCCCCGTACACAAGCTTGTAATTTCTTTCATATATATTGTGCTTGTGTAGTTGCTCCTGTAATTAGTTAGCTTGTGTAGCTTGCTAGTTACCTTCTTTGCTTGTGTAGCCTAGAAGTAGCTCTCTTGCGTGACTAGTTGACTTGTAGTCTTGCTAGTCATATTGCTTAGTTTATGTAGCTAAGTTGAGCTCTCTAATTTGGCGTGTGTAGCCTTGTTATTGAGCATTGCTAGTGAGCTTAGGCTTTGTGCTTTGCTTGCTAGATTGTGTAGGAGCTTCCCCGTGCTTGAAGTACTAGTTGCATAGGCTTGTGTGACCTTGCTTCTAGAATTGGTTAGGTGAGCTCTAGCTAGCCCGACACCTTATTTGCATTGATTAGGATCTTTTGTAAGGTGTCATAGAGTATAAGTAGAGGGGTGTAGTCTTGGCTAGACTGATAGTTTTAATTCCGCATTTGTTTCGGTTAGACGGTAAGATTAATTTTTAGAAAGGACTATTCACCCCCCCCCTCTAGTCCGTCATCTCGACCCTTCAGAGGGCCAAAACAAAACAACCAAGAAAATTATAGTTTTCTTGGCTGTAGACATAGACCTCCAAGGAAATAGATATTCTTGAGTATTGAGCCAAACTGTCAAGGTAAATGCTCATTTTCTTGGGTGTGTTATATGAAACCGCCAAGGTAATTGATATTTCCTTGAGCGTTACTTGAAACCGTCAAGCGTGCCACTTAACTTGAAACCACCAAGGTAATTCGTATTTCCTTGGATGTAATGTGAAACCTCCAAGAAAATTAAATAACTTTGAAATTCATTTTAAAAAAAAATTGCAAATGACCTCAGATGGAGATATGACTTAAACCAAAGATATAGTATTCGACGAGATCTAAAACATTTTAGTTCAATTTTTTACATTTGAAATCATTTTGGATCTCAAATATTCACTACAAGATTCAACAAAGTGAATACAAAAGAAAAGATAATTCACTTACTCACAAGTTTCTTTGAGGTGTAGTAGTAAGTGCTATTGTTGTGAAGTAATAAGTAGAAGGTTCAAATCCTAGCAAGAGCAAGTTTTGTTGATTTATGTTTTTTGTTGTGGCTCTATATTTTTTTGGAGGTTGCCTCCTTGACGGTCGTAATATTTTCTTGGCTCTTTGGCAAGTTAATTATGGATTGGTAGTTTTGTCGATTTATGTTTTTTTGTTGTGGCTCTATATTTTCTTGGAGGTTGCCTCCTTGACTGTTTGAAGTATTTCTTTGGCGGTCGCAACATTTTCTTGGCTCTTTGGTAAGTTAAGTATGAATCGATTATGGAACCTCAAGAGAATTACTTTTTTCATGACGGTCGCAATATTTTCTTGGCCCTTTGGTAAGTTAAGTATCAATCTAATTTCCTTGGCGGTTAGCCTCCATGGAAATCATCCTTGAGTGCAAAAACCGTCAAAGAAACTAATTTTCCTTATCTCCTATCCGGTTGCTAAAACTGGGCTCAAAAATTAAAGGTTGCAAGATTTTGCATATGTACTTGCTTCTTCTTATTACTCCTTAAGGATCGACTAAACACCAGACACCTACTTAAACGCAAAAAGATGGAACTACAGTCTTATACTCCCTCCATATTTGTAAAAAGATGTCGTTTTGGACAAAATTTGAGTCAAACATTGGGAATTTAAATCATGAATAACTTTTAAATTATGGAGGGAGTACTTGTTCTTTGTCCGGCCAATAAAGAGGAACTTGTAGATCAACTTATTCCTCCTCTGCCTTTTGCTATGTGTTATTGGAATTTTGTTCATCTTCAATCAATAACTATGAGACCGCCTTTTGAAGTGCTTGAAGACTTAGCGCCAAATGCAGCTTCCTTTCTTCAGGAAAATACGATTCTCCTTTGCTGGAGTATTTGGAGAATACACATTAATCAAATTTTCTGTGGTTTGCAACCTTCTGTAGAGCGTTGCAAGATGATTTTCAAAAAGGGAAAAGGGATTTGTCCTAGTTATTCCTAGGGCGATGAAAAATTATTTCCCTTTGATTGATTGCTACAAGCCATGTCGTAATCTTGCTTATCTAGTTATCTTTCTTTCCTTCTTTGTTGGAACTGTTTTGTTTCTTCCTTTGGCTCAAAAATAAACAATCGGATGTTCGTCACTCCTTTTGTACCAAAATGTTAAGAACCTTTCTCTTGTGCGCTAACTGTCATGGAATTGAAAGGCTGGATTATCTACGTATCTCTTTCGTTTTAGCAGCCATATATGTTTTTCATGTTTAATTTATTTACTGATTGGTGTTGGATCCATGAGCTAAAGTCAGAACCAAAAGTCAGAATGACAGGTTTGTTGCACTGTCAGATTGCATGTCACTCGCAACTAGGTAAAAAATAAAATGCACGTTACGACGAGTACGTTAAGCGCTGCTGTCAAGTGTCAACGGTAACTTTCAAGGAATATTCTATCCATACGTTCCACGTGATTTCCTTTCTTGTAAGAACCTATCAAAATCAATTCATCTAACTCTGGCTGTATATGAGTTTGTCTTTAACAAGCAAGCTTAATCCTTCAGCACGTTCACAATCCAATAGGCAACTGCGCTAACGTTGTATTGAACATTCTGCGCGGCCGGGGCCAGCTGCTGTGACTGTGACCTGATCGATTAGCCTGTGTTTTGTTACTTTGATTTGAAGAGCAAATTCGGTCAACAAATTTAGTTAATGGCCTCTACATCAAAATCGTTACCAGCAAGCTCGAGCAATCAACCATTTCGATCCATTTATTTATAAAGAGAGGGCAGAATATTGTTGGCTGTGCTGAGTACTGACCGGGCATCTCTGTCTGACTTCCCTACTTGTAAGTTCAGTTTATTATCAGTTGGACATGGACTGTTTGTGCACAATACTACAGTATATGCCCATAGGAGTTAGTGACGACACTACCTAATTGCTGATTATCGATTTGAAACCTTCGCTGATCTGACGCCCCCTCCTGTACGATCCGTGCAGTTGACACACTGTTTTTATGGCAAGGTCTTGGAGGGCAGTGATATATTTTTTGTCCTAGCTTAACCTAGATATTCAGTGACAGAGATGGAACTGTTATTAAAACTTCTCATTAAAAAAGAAGGTCAAAATTACGCTTTGCTTAGGCGTCGACAAATCAGTAGATGGTGCCTCTTTTATCTATACTGCAAAAGGTGTCAAATCACTGACGCAAAGAACTAGCGCGTCTACCTCCAGCTGTATCTGTCTGTATATAGAACTTGCATGCATGATACAACTCTCGTTAACTACTATACTAACCTGCTCCGAGATACTTCTACTTGTACGTGTCTTTGTGGATCGAGTACTCCCTCCGTTCCAGAATAAGTGTCGTCCGGAAAGCGTGTCTGTGAGGGAAACACGGATTTCTAGTGACACTTATTTTGGAACGGAGGGAGTAGGCTTTAATTAGAATGAAGTGGTGTAGCTGTCAGTCATGAATCATGATTTTGGTTTGATTGGTCCGTCGATCAGCACGCGGCGAGGTTTGTCAATTCAGACTTTCAGAGTTGCCTTGTCAGTTGTCAGTTCATTGAGCCCGAAAGGCCGGCCGCGGCCACCGGGGTGTTGTGCACAACCTGCCGCGCGCATCCTCGGATGCCGCCATTACGCATCGGCGCAAAGCCAAGAGAGCCTGGATCCGTTGCAACTTCATAGAAAACGGCTAGCTTTTCAGCAGCAGCAGATCCTTGTTGGATTGGATCTGATCAAACAACCCAAGTTGGCACTCCTTGTCCAGTTGTCCGAAAGCTACTCTTCCTGCAGCAGCAGCAGGAGGAGGAGGAGGAGAACGTGCGGTGCAGGTGCAGGCCGTCCTTACAGGCGGCTGCAAAGTCTCGGTACGCTATGACTTTGGCGATTCAGAATCTAATGAAAAAAAAAAATAAACTTCATAGAAAACGGCTAGCTTTTCAGCTTTCAGGAGAGATTTTCCATGGCGCAGTACTCCCGCCTTGTCGCAGATTCGTCCTACACTGTAGGTGTCACCGAGAATCAAGCGTGATCACTCTGCTCAGGACCGTCCGTCCATCAGACCTTTTGACTTTGGTGATTCTGAATGTTCAATACTGTATTAGGCGAGGAAAAATTCAGAGCAGATTTTTTCCCCCACCCCATTGTCGGAACCATGCGCTGGAATCAAAAGAGATCACTCCTGTAATATCTCAGATACCCTTGTGAGTCAGAAGTACTAGTACAGAATATGCATGCGCTCTGATGATGCAATGGCCGTACATCCATGATAGCTCCCGATTCCATTTTTTTCCACAACTTTTATCACGCTGTTGATACATTGACCATCTCCAATGTACGGTCCATTACGCAAGTGACGGTTGTGTGCGACAGCACACAAGAGCAAGAGAAGTAAGCCACCAGCCCAGCCCCACCATGATGATATGATATGATGCTGTTTTTATCACCGTAAAGCAAGCCTGAAAGGGCAACCAAACCGCCCGAGCGGCCAGCCGCGCGCAGGCAGGAGCACTAGATCAGAGATGCATGCATCGTGAATTCATCGGTTTGGTCCGGCAAGCTTCCGTGGTAACTTGTCCAAATCCAAATGCACTGACCAATAATGTAGCCCTATACTGTAGTTAATACTGCACTAACCAATCAGTCAGGCGCCGTGCCAGATGCAGTTTCGGCCGTCGCCACCAGCGTGTTTCCACTCATGGTAGTCGTTACTAGTTTTTATGTGCATTTAATTTATATAGACACTATGTATAGAAAATCATGGTTCCAATGGATAGTTTTTATAGATTTTTTTTAACATATGCTATGAAAACCAGTCTCCTGTGCAAACTATAAAAACTCTGATCAAGATCACATGAATCTAATCCGATGGTGGGTTATTTTAGCACTTAAACCTCTCCACTCATCTCATCTTAATCCAAACAGGCGTGGGCACAATGGGAGGTTTAAGTGCCATCGGATTAGATTCTTGTGGTCTTGATTAGAGTTTCTATAGTTTGCATAAGAGACTGGTTTTCATAGCATAAGTTGCATTTTTTTTGTCCAATTAAATATTTTCTCTCTCCATCCTCAACCAATCATATCTCTTTGTATCTTGGTTCTCGTGTAGACATGATTTCTTGTCTAACAAATCATTTCCTTATCTCTCATTTTTAATTAGAGTGTCACATTATCTTTTAACTTACATGCAACTATAATTAATGAAGATAGAAACCATGTAGTTTCATGGTTGAGAGTGCCCTAATGGAGCACCTACCATATCTAGGTTAGTGGCTTTGTTTAGTTGAAAATGTGAAAAGTTTTTGCGTGTCACATTGAATGTTCCAGCACTTAAATATTTTAACTGCAAATTGTGAGATAAATTTATTAAATTTAATTAATCCGTCATTAAACACATGTTTACTGTAGCACAATATTGTCAAAACATGAACTTATTAGATTTAAAAAATTGTCTCGCAAATTATACGTAATATATGCAATTAGTTATTTTTTAGTCTACATTTAATACTTCATACATGTGTTAAAATATTCGACGTGATGAGTGAAAAGTTTTTGGGGTGGAAACTAAACAATGCTATAGGGTTTGTTTAGTTGTTCCCAAAAATTCAAAAGATTTTAAATTTGAGCCACTTTTTGGAAGTTTCGATTTAAATAGGGGTATGTAAAGTTGGGGAAAGAAGGTCCGTAAAGATTTAAAATTTGAAATCCTAGAGGCTCAAAAATCTTATAATTTTATATTGGAACTCATGCAAACCAATTATACAGTCTTGTTTGTAACAACTCTATGGTTTTAAATAGCGAGCTAAAGCTAAAGTGTTTAGCGTTTTATAAACTGTAATTAGTGGACTTTAGTGGCAAAATAGCGGCAGAATTGTGCATGAACGCAAATAGCGGCACAATTTTTTTCAAGCTATATCGGGCTATAGCGGCACAAATAACGGGCTATTTAATTCCAAACAGGTACTTATAAAGGTTTGAGTTGTAAAATTTATATATTTAGAATGTAAAGATTTAGAATCTAAAAGGCCCTCAATACTGCTTTGCAGCCGCCACAGCGCACTGAAAAAGCTTTCGTTAAACAAAACACGACAATTTCTCAAGTACTGTATTGATCATCACGCATTCACTGCCGTTCCTCGGAGATTTCGTTGCAGAAAAGAAAACATCTAGTAGTACTTCACATAAACAAAGCCCAAGCAGTACAGAGCTCTTCACATGGACCCTGTGACTCTCTGAGTCTGAGTGAGCCCAGTGCCATTTTGGGCCACAGGCTGGAGAGAAATTGTTCAAGTCTCGTCTCACGAGCTTATTGATTTTCAGACTGCCACCACAAAGAAACCTATAACTTCTGCTCAGAAAAAAAAACTATAACTTTCTACAGTGCCCTCTCTATTTTAAATAAATTATAAAACATTTTCTTTTTCTCTAGATGCGTTTTTTTTGTACTTAGATGTACCCTATATACTCCATATGTCGACATACATCTATACATAATTAAAACAATGCATCTAGCATATACAGTACCAAAACTGTCTTATAATTTGGAATTGAGAGAGTAACATATATTTGCTCATAATATGATAGTTCCAGAAGATCATCAGAGCTCGGCAGTCGTCCTGAATGCATTCAAAAGCTCTTATAACCGTAAACGAAACAAGCCTTTACGATAATATCTTACTTGAGTTCTGTGGTTGAGACTTTGAGAACCCAACCATCAGAATGCCAAATTTTGCTCCAAATCTCTTCGATACGATTCCTACAACAAAAGAAGTCTAGCCAGCGTGGCCATGTCGTCCGCTTTTTCGAGCCGTCAAATCGTCCAGCCTAGATCGTGCTTTCTCTAGTTTTTTGCAAAAAAAAAAAAAAAAAAAAAAAAAACCTCAAACTTTACTCGAATCAACTCACAGTCTAATCCACCTCTCAGATTTTTTTTTGTCAAAAAGTTCTCAAATTTTACCGAAATCAACCCGCAATCCAGATCAGCCTGCCTCCCCACTCAGGCCTGATTCTCGCTCTTACTAGGCCTCGGTGGGACGAATTTGACACGACGATGTTTTCTTATTTTCAGCGAATTTATTATTTATCTAAATTGATTGATTTTTTTTTAAAAAATAAATCAAATAAAAATCATAAAAATACCAAACCAAGTTTGTTAAACTCTACATAACTAGCACTACATTGTAAGCACATGACATCACGTATTTTAGTATAATTTTATTGCTATAAATATACATCTAAATTTCTCTAGAGTTTTCTGTAAATTATTAACAGAATCAATTTCTATATTCAAATTGCTAGGAAATTTTATGATCGTTTACCCATAACACACATAAAATAAAATAATTGAATAATTTTACCAGCTTTACTATTAAAAAAACATTGACCTCCACATAAATATTACCCCACACATGGATTAATAGCTCATAAAATATAGTAATATAGCGAAAAAAATAACGCACCACTACTAGAACAAGCTCATCAAAACTAACCAGATACGCATAGCTTAATTTATAAATTAAAATAATATGCCCCCACTCAGAAATAATTTGATCAATCAGAGATGAATACTAAAAACTACTGTATACATAAAAATATATAATCAGCTGTAATTTATTGGAATAACCACTTTCTCTAATGTTAACCTTTTTCCTAAAAATACAACAAACAAACCAAAACCTCTAACTAAATTATACTCAAATAAATTATTAATTAATAATATCTATGTTGACGCCGAAAGTGTTCCGGATCACACACCAGCTAGGGCTTTGGACGTCCGAGTCGCCATGGACCAAAGAACGCAGCGAGGAGGTCACACTTACGTGGTGAAGAACGGCTAGGTTTACAAGCAAACCAGCAAAGGATAGCTATCGCACTTACGTGGCGAAGAACGACTAGTTTTCGGGCAAACTACCAAAGGAACCGTCGAAGCTCTCGCCCCGGAGCGACCCCGTCAGGGCATGGACATCGCCGGGTTGCCCTAGGTCGGTCGACGAACCTAGGGCGTCATCCTTGGTCGTCGGATCAAGGGATGAATAGCATGAGGTTGGAGAAGAGCATAAAAGGGTTGTAGTAGATTGGTTTCACGATTGGATGGATGGGGTCTCAATCAGCTGTCACCCTTTATATTTATAGGGCGGCTGGTTTTTCCGTAATTGAATAGGACTCCTGGCCGAATAAAACTCCAAACAGTACTTGTTTATTCGGTTATGGCATGTACATACAATTTCCATCTTGTACGTATATGCAGGTTCAATGGAGCCGGTCTCTACTGCTGTCTTGCCGCCTCCGACCAGTTTTACCTGGTCGGAAGTCTCTCAAGAGACCTGGTCGGAAGTCTCTCAAGAGGTCTCAGTCATCTTGACGACAGAAACTTGATGGTGGAGTCCATTATACGCTTGGGACATTTTTTAGTGTCAACATATGCCCCCCTGTTTTTAGGTGAATAATGCATTGAACCTAAAAACACAATTAAAGCACTAAATAGTCACGATACCCAACTCATCGGCTATCTAGCATCTAAGGATGATGTACACATTGACCATATTTTGTACTAAAGGCGACACATGTATCGGCCACTGCTTGGAAAGCACTCAGGCATCTTGCCAAACACTTGGAAAGTACCTTTATTCCTCTTGTGAGACTTTCACCTTGCAACGTCTCCAGCAAATATGAATTTTCGAACACCACTTTGATCACTCCATACAAGACTTTCCAACTTGGTGTTTATTCAAGGTCACCTCCTTGGATTATCCAATTTTCTCTCTTGATGAGTTTAATCAAAGTGCATGGATGACTCTCATAGCCAGTCTTGCTTGATCAGCTCTCAAACACTTAAGCAATGAATCTTCGACAATCCTCTGATAGAGCTATTGTTACACATCGCATATTTTAAATGCACTCCGCCAAACATTATCATCAACTTCAGCGCTTGGACCACGAAAATGTTTCAACATGGGAGTTCTCCAATCTTCTAAATCGGCCTTGCTTTTGTTAAGAATTAATTCGGGTCGATCTGAAAGTTCTATGAATGAATCAACTGGGCTAGCCGTATAGCAGCCGACCAAGCTGATTTGGCAAACTGACTGAGTCGGTGTTGACGGTAGATATGACACAAATTTACACCTTCAAAACACCGTCAACAACCTCGGTTTGGAAGGAACATAGGCACATAATAAATATATTTTATCCAATAACAAGCTCCACATGTCCATGAAGTATTTGATGCAGACATACAGGAAATAGGGATAAATGGGTTAGTGGGACCCACCTAGTGGGGTCGCTCGACCCCCTATGTGGCTCACCAGCCTCCCAAACTAGCCATGATCCATGGGAAACACTCCAAAGTTGTTCTCCACCTTTGGATGGAGTGTGTGTTTTCTCTCAATGGCTCATATTCAGCTCACATGGATCCATGGGCCCACAAAGGAAGCAAACCAACCAAGCCAAGGCCAAACCAAGCTCCACCACACTCTATGATAGGTGGGCCATGCCTCTAGAAGAAGGAGGGAGTCCCCACCTGCCATAGGTGGGTCGGGCGACCCCTACATGGTGGCCTAGGGGCGTCCTCCCCCCTCCACCACCATTTGCATGCCGCCATGCAAAGAAGCACATGTTGAATTAAAGAAACACATGCTTAATTCTTCTCCACCATTGATCTGAAGGAGGTTATGATCCAAGGGCTCTCATCCATCATCACGCGAATTGGTGACGTGGCGGTGGAGTAGCCCCTACTCCACCTCTCTACTATAAATACCCCCTCACTCCCTCTCATTCAAGACACACCACAAGGAGGAGCTCTCCACTCTCTCTCAAGATGTAGTACTAGTAGTAGTGCTTGGAGTTAGAGTCTCTGGTCTTCAGCTCTAGTCTTCCAGGAGGTCCGGTATGGTTCTTGTATTCCTTTCTTTCCTTGTAAGACTTGAGTTATTTTATATAGTTATCTTCTCTACTTTGCCTTAGTACTTTACTTTATTGCAACATGACTAGTTATGTTGTAGTGGTTGTTAGCATTGTCATAGTTATGTGATAGCGAGATAATAGTAGTATACCTTTGCGCTGGTTCACCGCCCTTAACCCGGTGCTCTAATCAGTTCCACCGGATGTCGGATTAGAGTAGTGAGATGTAGTGTAGACGTGGTGTCTAGACTATACGCTTGCCTGTGTCTGCGGCTTACTCCACGGTTTGTTTGTGGTACCTAGTAGGGGTGACAGACCTATCTAGGCTTTGATTCCACCACGTGCGGGCAAGTTATTAAAACGTAGGTCTTCTTGTGCTAGGCGGCTTAGCACCCTTCTCATCCCTTTCTGTTGCTAAGTGGCTTAGTGACCCAAAGTGCAATTGTGTATGAACATTGATCTTGCTTGATATAACATGTATTGCTAAGTTAGAACCTTGCAAGTAGAGATAGATCTCTGGAAACCTTAGGCTCGCTCGTTGGTCTCCTCGCTCGCTAGACTACTCTTTTATCTTTGGGACCTCTCCTGTGTGCCACTGCTCTTATCATATATATCACTTACCCCCACTCTGGTTTAGTTGGTATATTAGTTAGTGGATACATGATAGTTAGTTATCACATTCTTTAACCATTGCTTCCCTGTGGATAAATACGATACCCTGGAATACACCTGGGTGAAATGCTACAACGGTATGTTCTGTGCGCTTGCGGAATTATCCAATAGACATAAGAAATACCAACAAACATTTCTAGCACCATTGCTGGGGATAGATTCAAACTCTATTCTTAGTAGCGACGCTAAGAAGTGTCAACAGTTGGCTCAAAGTCGACCTGGCCGACTGCGCAGACCGACTGAGTTGGTTCAGATTCAACCTGGTCGGCTGGACAAACCGACTGAGTTGGTTCAGATTCAACCTGGTTGGTCGGACAAACCGACTGAGTTGGTTTAGATTCAACCTGGTCGGCCAGACAAGCCGACTGAGTTGGTTCTTTATAATCTGTTCGTAAAATTAGATGCATCGACTTTTCCTTTATGTGAAAATTGCGTCCACTAACACCATAGCCAGATGCTTATCACGCTAACATGTTAGCCTTTAAATTATCATGCCTTGTAATATGCCGAATTCGAAATTCGGTAAAAGCATTAATGAGGGTAAGACACTCGTCAAGATATGCATTATGTGATCCTTTAAAACACCAAAACATATGAGTGACTTGTTGTACCACTAGTAATGAATCACCACATGCTTCAACATGTCATACTCCATGGATCATAATATGGCCAAGCCGAATAAGAAAAGTACACATTCGGCTTGAATCTTGGTGGAAATGTAGTCTTAATCGGCTCAATGTCTCACATAGCACCACTATGGGAAATAACGATCATGCCAACACCTTGGCCCTTTTTGTAAGCCGATTAACCATATTGTCACACCCATGAAGAAGAAATACATATATTATGCCCCCCCGAGCCTTAAAGCCATCAAAGTGAATTCTCTAGGGCTTTTCTAATAACACGATGGTTGCAAGCATTCATCGGCTATACTACTACACTAAGGGCGATAGCAAAGCATCGACCATATGAATTCATCCAGGTGAGTATGCATAGCCGAAATAAAGCAGTTCGGTTCTGGATCATTGGTAAGCAAAATAATTTGACAACTCTCCATAATATAGACATTTATACCAATGATCGAAATAAGGGGCTAAGGGGTAATTATGCATACCTTGGGATGAATTCCGCATAGACATAGGCAGAGAATATGGATGATGCCAAAACCATTGATTTGGATGATTCGGCGCAAATCTCCAGCTTGACAACCGCTTGTTGAATCTTCTTCTCTCATTTGCCTTCGTTGCACTACTTGCTTGAGCATCATCTTTCTGAACTTGGATACTTCCTTTAGGAACCCACACCAAGCCTTTTTCTTTCAACTTCTCTGCACTAAGCTTCTGCAACTTCCTTTCTTGCCACTTTGATAGACCAATTTAGCATATTGGTTTTACTTCTGTTTTGGATAGCGACAAATCTTTCTTGATTTTAGGCACTCTCACCTTCTTTTGTTCAGATTTGGCACCTAGAATATCAGTAGATGATTCTCCTACTTCTATGCCATCAATAGCCAGATTTTTTTAGCACTGTAATCGGCTTTTCAATAATTGAATTCAGATCTGAACTTTTATCTTTGCGGCCATCATATTTCACACGGTAAACCTGTTTCACCACTTTCTTCTTATGCTGGGCTCCAGACCGATTTTGATCAAAACGGTCTTTGTAAGATGACGGCCTCTCTAAGTGTCTAGGAGCTGCATATTGTGGCCAAGAATATAGTGGAATGTGTGCCCCTTGATCAAACCAGCCCCAAGATGAATAAGGATGGAAATATGTGGGTTGCGATCCATATGACATAGGAATTGGTTGCTCAAAAGGGAAATGTGTTGTTGCTGTTTGAGATTTATTCTCTTGCCAATTCTGATCTTGAGATTTGTGCTTTGGAGGCAATCTTGGTGTTTGGACCTTCTTTGGCCGATTGGTAACATTGGCTTTCGCTAAGTTCTCATACTTTGCTAGAAGCTCCTCGAAGCTAAGCTTCGGTCTTCCACTCTTTTGCTTGTCACGGCCTTCACCTCCAAAAGATTTATGAGCATCTTCCTTCTTTTATCCGTCTTGATAGACATGCTCCAAAGGAAGATCCTTAGCTGATTCCCCATGCTTAGCGGGATCAATCGACCTTTGCTTTAGATGGAGAGATTCTACCTGCCCTCCAGTGTCTTCTGGAATTGTGATAACTTTCTTGTCCTCTAGAATATCTCCTATTTGCAATTCATGGACCACAACCTTATTTTCACTTGAAGGCTCCATCTCTCTCTCTCTTGGGCATTCGAGCCTTGAGTTTTGAGTGAATCGGCTAATGCAAGCCGATTCGAAACTTGCTTGCCATCAAGACCAATTGAATCCAATTGGTCCATTTGTTGAGCTTCAAAAAATCTCAATCGTCCTTCATTAATGGCGATTGGATCACTCGACGAAACACATTGCAATCAGAAGTATTATGATAAAAAGAATTGTGGCACTTGCAATACGTAAGCTCTTCTAAGTTTTGAATAGATGGCAAAACATTGTGATCAATGATTCTAATAAAATTATTCTTTAACAAAATATCAAAGACATGATCACAAAAAGTAAAGTCAAAGGTGTACTTTGATTTCTTCAGCCGATTCTTTTGTGGAGTCGGCTTTAAAGCTAGGCAAACGAAGGGATCAAATTTAATATCAATTCATTCGGCCACACCTTTGTAACAGCTTTTGGGAAACTTTATCTTTGACAAACTACTACTACCGACCTTGCCATATGGCACAATATGTTGGCCGATAGAATCTGAATTTGTTTTAACATTATCAAATAAAATGCTATTCTCAATTGGTCTTTTACAACTACTAGCAAGGATATCTCTAATAGACGCAAAAAATGAAATGGTATGACCAGATTGAAATTTAAGCAAGATATTCATATTTGGTACCTTATTGATCATGTCGGAGAAGCGTAGGTTCTTGGTTTGAATGACGTTGTCCTTCATCTCCAGAGAACGATCAACAATAGGTGTTGAATCACCCAAAAGCGCTTCGGTAGTTGCTGGAACAGAGGAAGTCGGTTTAGTCGATTGGAAGTCGGCTCGACCGACATGGGCACTAATAGGTAAGGCAGCAACAAGGGGAGTTGGCTTAGCCGACCTAGCGGACTCTAGGCATGTAGTAATCGGCTTAGCCGACTCTAAAGTCGTTTTAACCGATTTTGGGCAGGCAAGTGGTTCTTCTTTCTCGCTTGTAGGGATTTGATCTCCATCAATGATGTGGTAATCACTGGATAAGCATATAACCCCTTTAGCTCTTAAAAAAATCAAGTCTAGCCGTTCTCTAGCGCTTTTCATGCTTTTATGTAGCAAGACTTGCCTTTTGAGTTGCGATTGGTTCGAAATGGATATTATGTTGTTCGGCTTTGGTAGCCGAACCTTCGCTTACATCCGAACTGACGTTTTATTTTATGCCCATCAACAATGCCCTTTTAGCCGATGACTCAGTAATAATCAGCCTTTTGCCATTGGTCTTTCCAAAGTATTCATAGAATAACTCCTCTAATCTAGACCACGACCAAACTGTACATTCGGGTAAAGATGTAAACCATGCAAAGGCAATACCAGTGAGAGATAAAGGAAAATTTTGCACTCTCATATAGTCCTCTTTACCGGCAAAACCCAATTGCGAGATATAAATACTAATGTGTTCCACAGTGGTCTTATCATCTTTACTACTAAATTCATAAAAATCAGGTACCCACCAACCATCAGGATCTTCCAAGCAATCATAATGTAACGGATATGGTCTATGATAAGCGGGAACCTTCCATTTAGAGGAGCCATAAGGATTTTTAGCATGGGCTAAATCTTCATTGACTCGGCTTGATTTAAGAGCAACATATGAAGCCGAATCACAATCCTTAGCATACATACCCATTACTGATTTTTTATTGATTCGGCTATAATTATTATTATCATGTGGAGCCTAATCATAAGTTTTAACACTCGGATGCGTGGCTGAAATTTCACTAATTCGGCTATGGTCATGGGTGACAAATGAAGCCGAATTATGAGCATTGATCTTTGCATAAGGTGCTGAATTTTCATTGATTCAGCTATGGTTACTAGTAACACGTGAAACCGAATCATAAGTACTTGCACTTAAATGTTTTGCTGAATTTTCATGCATTCGGCCATAGTTATTACCAACATATGAGGCCGAATTACAAGTAGTAGCACTTGCATTTGATGCTGAATTTTGAGAGCAATTGGCTAAATAATTATTATTGTCATAGCCAATTCTCTCATTCATCAGCACGTCTTGTGGTGGTGCCACGTATTGTGAACTAATAGCCGATAAAGAATTTACATGTTGGATGTTTCTAGTATCATCAAAACTCAAAGAATTCATAGTTGACAATGGCTCTTGACCATAATATTCATAATTATGATGTGTATGATGAGGAACATTAACAAAAGTATTAACCGATGCAACATATCTACTATCATTATGACTAGCAACACCAACATAAGAGTTCATAGAACTTGCAAAATAATTATTATAATCATAAGATGTATTTGCAAGTCGTACCTCGGGGTAATTGTAGTAGTTTTGTGACGTGACACCTTGGTACTCCATGATTTAGAGCTTGACCGCCTTGCTGAATTTTCCAATATCAAGCACGCCGTGTTGCAAAATAGCAAACGAGATCACAAGAGGTCAAAACCAGATGTGATCGGCCTTTTGGGCGGAATACAACGGTAATGGCGAGCACAAGAAGATAGATTGGTAAAGAATAGGGCTAGGGCAAGAAGATTCGGCTGCAAAATAGAGCCGAAGCAAATTCTTTCCCCAGCAGACACTACTACAGAAATCTTTTACATGACGGACGTTTTTCTTTAACCGTGACGGGCATTTGAGCCCGTCACAGCCGCCTCGTCACAGTTAATTGGAGCTAACCACAGCGGGCTCAAAAGCACATCACGGTTAATACCATTAATCGTGACGGGCCACTTAATTAGCCCGTCATGGTTAATGGTATTAACTGTGACGGACTAATTAAGTGGCCCATCACAGTTAATGGTATTAACCGTGACGAATGGCTTAGGTTGCCCGCCACGGTTAAGATTTTCAGGTTTTAAAAAAATAAAATACAGCAACACATATTTGAATGCAAATTGAATCCATATTTAACAGATGAAACACAGACATAACACATGACACATACATATATATTAATCTGTTCTCATTATCATCCATACAACACTAACGAAATCGTTAAAGTGTTATATTACATGTCACATTACATGTCTTGACAAAACAAACTAATTGATGAAGTCCATGTTGAAAGTGTAATCCGTCATTTCGTCGCATAGCATGGTGCTCCATTTCGTGAGCAAAGGATGGAGACAAGGTTAATACAACCAAAATAAACACCATAGGAATCACCAGGAATGAAGACGCAACCTTGAAACAAACCAACCATAGGAATCAAAAATGCTTTATCCAATCTTCTGCTCATACCTGTGAGAGGGCAATTTTTTAATGAACTAACTTGCTTTGATCAATTTTTTATTTGGTCTCTTCTTTCTCTTTTTGGAATCCTCTACGAGGGGGTTCGATACTATTTCTGCTAGTCTTTCTTTTTTTAGCCCCGACGGCCGCAAACTTACAATCCTTTACCAACAACGAAAACGATACTCCTTTCCACAACGAAAACATAAAGATAATGGAAGACTCTCATTATTTTCTCCTATCTTATCTTAATAGGTCACTAAAATCCTACCAGACTGTAAAACTTGCATTAATGAAAAACTAAAGATAATCCTCAATATGAAATTATTGGCAAGCTGCTGGCATGTGGAAAAGCTAATCCTTTCATCAACCCTACAATATTAGCAGGCAAAATTGGTGTCCAGAGCTAGTTAAATTGTTGAAGTTGCAGCAAAAAATTCAGGACAAAATTAATAATCCTAAAAAATTCCAACATTTGAGTGGTCTGCTACCTGGCTAGATTGGATCGAACAAACGTGATGGTTTTTAATCGAACAAAATGCAGTGTATATCATTAACAAAAATACTTTTCCATTCTAGCCTTTTATACCCTGGAAATGAAATTTTACAAATATTATTAACATATCTCATTTGCAATGAAAATATGTAATAACACATACGCATGAGAGCTGGGGTTCTTAGTTCTGAGTTTGTCACCGTGGGCAGGTGCAGCGCTAGCAGGCAGCAGCTGTAGCCTGGGCGTCTGGGCAGCGCGGGTCGGGAGTCCGGGACGCCGGCTCGCCCTGCATGTGCGGCCGCCGCCAGAGCCGCCGCCGCGCTGTCGTGTTGGGGAGCAGCCACGCCGGATTGCCCCGCGCCGCCGCCGAGGGGCGTGCCTAGGGGCCTCCCTCGCCGGATCGGCCCACGCCGTCGCCGGAGGGCATGCTCGCCGCCGTGCCTGGGGCCTCCCTGGCCGGTGGGTTGCCCACCCTTGCGGCCTCGCCCGGACGTGCTATCACCTAGCCGTCGCCGAGAGAGAGAGAGGGAGGGAGGAGAGGTAGCTGTGGATGAAAGAGAGAGCTAGGGTTGGAGCCGGTATATATTTGACACCGAAGAGACATCAGGATCGTCAATCTTTTAATCCAACGATCGTTGACACCGAAGAGACATCAGGATCGTCAATCTTTTAATCCAACGATCCAAAATAATTTTGTAACTGTGGCGGGCGACCTATGGTGCCCGTCGCCGTTAATGGTCTATTAACCGTGATGGGCAACCTAACACGCCCATCACGGTTAATGCCATTAACCGTGACGGACTAGTTAGGGCGCCCGTCGCGGTTAATAAACCATTAACCGTGACTGGCACCTTAGGTCGCCCGCCACGGTTAATCCATTAACCGTGACGGGCGCCTGGGCAACCGGGTGGCCAGGCCGGCAACCCAATAACCGTGACGGCTGGATCAAAGGCCCGTCACGGTTAATTATTTTGGGGTGTCACACAAAACAATTTCTGTAGTAGTGGGAGTGGCCAAAAAGTGTGTTGACGCCGAAAGTGTTCCGGATCACACACCAGCTAGGGCTTTGGACGCCCGGGTCGCCACGGACCGAAGAACGCAGCGAGGAGGTCACACTTACGTGGTGAAGAATGGCTAGGTTTACAAGCAAACCAGCAAAGGATAGCTATCGCACTTACGTGGCGAAGAACGACTAGTTTTCGGGCAAACTAGCAAAGGAACTGTCGAAGCTCTCGCCCGGGAGGGACCCCGTCAGGGCATGGACGTCGCCGGGTTTCCCTAGGTCAGCCGACGAGCCTAGGGCGCCATCCTTGGTCGTCGGATCAAGGGATGAACAACATGAGGTTGGAGAAGAGGGTAAAAGGGTTGTAGTAGATTGGTTTGATGATTGGATAGATGGGGTCTCAATCGGCCATCACCTTTTATATTTATAGGACGGTTGGTCTTTCCGTAATTGAATAGGACTCCTGACCGAATAAAACTCCAAACATGACTTGTTTATTCGGTTATGGCATGTACATACAATTTCCATCTTGTACGTATATGCAGGTTCAATGGAGTCGATCTCTACTGTTGTCTTGCCGCCTCCGACCAGTTTTACCTGGTCGGAAGTCTCTCAAGAGGTCTCAGCCATCTTGTCGGTGTTTCGTACCCGGGGGTATCACACCAACGAGTAATATGATCGCGTGCTTCTCTTTCTGGATGGTGATGCAATGGAACACAAGGATTTATCCTGGTTCGGGCAAAGAAGGCCCTACGTCCAGCGGGGGGAGATGTTCTTGTATTACTTGCACCTAAGTGCTTGTACAGGGGAAAATACAAGCTCAGTGAGCGTGGACCGGAGTACAGACTTGTGTTTTGTGCGTGGACTCGTATGTTCTGTTCGTCGTCCCGAATGAGGGCCCTAGCGTCCCCTTTTATAGAGCAAGGGGAGGCTAGGGTTACAAAAAGTATTACAGGTGTCGGGGCGCATGGTGCCCCATACGGAGAAGGGTAGGAACCCTGTCTTGTCGGGGCCACTGGAGCCGATGTGATCGTCGCTGTTGAGGCGTCCTTGAGTCGTGGCTTCCATCCCGGGCGCGGACGTGGGGGCGCGACAAGGCGGGAGCCGTACAGCACCCATCCCGGAATGTACAGTACGCGGTGAGGTCCCTCCGGGTCTTGGGGTACCTGTTCCCCAATAGCACGAAAGTAGTTAGGGCTCGAAGGGCGCGAAGCCGACCTCGAGGTGGTGCCACGGGAGCTCAAGGGGCGCGAAGCCGGCCTCGAGGTGGTACAGTGCAGGGCTTCGAGGGGCGCGTAGCCGGCCTCGAGGGGTTACAGTACAGGGCTCGAGGGGCGCGTAGCCGGCCTCGAGGGGTTACAGTGCCTGGCTCGAAGGGCGCATAGTCGGCCTCGAGGGGTTACAGTGGCCGGCGTGGCCGAACAGTGCTGCACTGGTGCCCTTTTGCCCATGCTTGTGGTGAAAACGTGACTTGACCTTTACACCGGGTTACTGTGGTACATGCCGTGCACTAGTGGACATGACCTGAGTAGGTGAAGGCATTAAATGCGTGGTATGGGCTGGTACAGCTGTCTGTACAGCTCGAGGTCCGTGCGTTAAGGCTCGAGGTGCGGGAGCGCGTTCGCCCGAGGCCTGGCTGGGAGGGCTCGGGCGAGACGGAAACAGAGCGGTTCGCCCGAGGCCTGGCTGGGAGGGCTCGGGCGAGACGGAGATGGAGCGGTTCGCCCGAGGCCTGGCTGGGAGGGCTCGGGCGAGACGGAGATAGAGCGGTTCGCCCGAGGCCTGGCTGGGAGGGCTCGGGCGAGACGGAGATAGAGCGTTCGCCCGAGGCCTGGCTGGGAGGGCTCGGGCGAGACGGAGATAGAGCGGTTCGCCCGAGGCCTGGCTGGGAGGGCTCGGGCGAGACGGAGATAGAGCGTTTGCCCGAGGCCTGGCTGGGAGGGCTCGGGCGAGACGGAGATGGAGTGCTCGCGCGTTTGCGTTAATTGGGGGTACCCCTTTTTTGTACCACCGACAGTAGCCCCCGAGCCCTTGTTTGAGTGCTTGCACTCGAGCAGGGGCTCCAGGTTGGGATCTCGATGGGTAGCTGACTGGTCTTCGAGGGTCTTGTCGATTTGACTCCGTGGGTGTCGTGCGAGCGACACCCGCGGGTGTAGCCCCCGAGGCTACGGGGGAGTGGTTAGAACTCCCTCGTGGGCTTTTTCGAAGAGTCCTCCGTCGGTTGGGAGCCTTCTTTCCTTTGCCGTGGGAGACTTCGTTCGAGGCTTGGCTCGGAGGGCCCGGACGAGGCGGAGAACGAGCGTTTGTCCTGGGCCTGGTCTCGAGGGCTCGGGCGAGATGGGGGTCGAGCTTTCACCTGCGGCCTGAAAATCTCACGCTCACACAAAGAAAAGAGATTAGTCGCAACTGTCCGAGTTTATAGACCCTCTTTCGTCGAGGGGTGCCGGGCTGAACCGACTGGCCGGCTCCTCGAGCTGTCCGGCATGCCGATTGCCCCGGCTTGTCATCCCGCGAGTCCTTTCGATCGGATGCGAGGGGGGATGCCTCGTACTACCCCGAGTGGGCGAGTATCGAGGTTCCCGGTGAGCTAGTAACGGGGAATCCAAGTGAGAGCTCGTGCCCCGTTCGTTAGGGGTCGACTGTGGCCCGGAGGCGGTCTCATAAAGCATGGGTGCTCAGTCTGCAGGAGTGCCGGGTCCATTCGATAGGACCCGGTGGCTCGATGCCTCCCTCCGAGGGGATCTCACTGCATGTCGAGCTCCCCGCCTTGGATACACGTGGGGGGCCTCGAGGGCTTGGCCCTCGAGTGATGCCGCGAGTGGCGCCCCTTGGTGTCCCTGACTCGGGTGCTCAAAGCCGGCTGTCGAACCCTTTTCGAGGGCCAGCCTTCGCTGCTTCGAGACTTAGGGCCGGGGCCCGTTTTTACCTTTGTGAAGAAGCCTCCGTCGTCTGGAATTCTTCTGCCCGTTGGGCGCGCCTTTTTAGGCGAAAACTGTTGGGGAGAGCGACGGGCGCGAAGCCGGAGCGACGGTCGTGGCGGGCCCGGGCAGTGGAGCGAATGGAGAGGTAACGCGTGTAACCTGCACCCGGCTCGAGACGCGGTTAGGTAGGCGCATTGAATGCATTCTGTTACCTTTTTACGTCGTGGGAGATCCCGCCCATTTGGATTTCTCCCTATAAATATCGAAAGAGGGGAAAAAGAACCCTTTACTTTGCCTTTGCCTTCGCCGCCGCCGTAGCCTTTACGTGCCCTCTCCTTCGAGCTAGCCGCCGCCCGTCCGCTGCTCGGATCTGCGCCGCGCCACCGTCATGGCCGCCCAGACACAGATGCTGCCGGCCGAGGACTGGAGCCCGTCGAAGGTGACGCAGAGCGAGATGGACTCGCTGGTGGCCCAGGGGCTTCTGCGCCCCAACCCGGAGGAGGGGCCCGCATGGTGGGTTATCCCGTCGGCGGAGCACCGGGAGCCGCACCCGCCGGAGGGGTACGTGGTGAGCTTCACGCGCTACCACCGCATGGGGCTCGGCGTCCCTCCGAGCCGCTTCCTGCGAGGGCTGACCCACCATTTCGAGGTGGAGCTTCAACACTTCTCCCCCAACTCCGTCTCGCACGCCGCCATATTCGCCGCGGTGTGCGAGGGGTACCTGAAGATGGAGCCGCACTGGGAGATGTTCGTCCATCTCTTCCGGGGCGAGCTCTTCATCAAGTCCCTGAAGCCCAGCGGGAGGCGGCCCGTGCGTATGGGCTCCCTTGCCATTACTGCGAGGGCGGGGACCTCGTCGGCCAATGTCCCCCGCGAGTACCTACGGTACAAGCTTTCCTCCAACCAGGCCGGGTGGGACGACCATTGGTTCTACCTTCGGAACGAAGGTGGCCTCCTTCCGCAGTACACCGGCCGGGTCCTCACTCAACGCCCGGAGAAGTGGACCTGGGGTGTTGCGGCGGACAGGCAACGCCACCTGGCCCCGCTGATGGAGCTGATGAAGATGCTGGTGGACGAGAAGAAGCTGACCGTGCAAGCGGTTATTTGGGCGTTCCACCAGCGAAGAGTTCTTCCGCTGGCGGACCGCCCCCTGCTTATGCACGAGATGGGCCCGCAGGCTGAGCTCGAGGCGCTCAATCGCTCGAGGATGGCTGGAAGAGAGGCTGTCCCGGAACGAGGGCGTCTCCCGGGTGTCGATCACGATCCAGGGGACGTTCGTCCCTGAACTCTCCCACCTGGTTGCGATGGCACCCGACGAGGGGTGTCTTGACCTGGTAAGCCTCCCTCGAGTTGAGCTATCTCGGGCCTCCTCCTCCTTCTTCCTCCTTCGACCCGTTTGCATCCGTCTTGTGGTTTGTCTTATCACGCTTCTCCTTTCTCCAGGGGGCATTTACTTGTCGCGCGTCGAGGCCCCCGGTGAGGGAGGACGCCGCGGATGCTCAGGTGAGGCGCCTCTCTGCTCAAAAGGACAAGGAGAGCAAGGATGCAAAAAAGAAGAAACAGAAAGATAGAAACTTGCGTCGCTTAGCTCGGGAGCAGAGACTGGCGAAGGCTCGTCGTAACCGTCAGCCTGGGGACGGGTCCCCCGAGCTGAGCTCCTCGAGCTCGGAGGAAGAGAGTAGTGACGAGGAGGAGGACGACGACGAGGGGATGGATGCGCGCTTGACGCGCGCGGGGCTCGTCGATGACAGGGCTGACTGCTCCTCTGTGCAGGAGGGTGCATTGGAGGTCCCGCCGTCAAAGGGGGCGCGCGGGGGCGCAGCCGCGGAAGGCGGCGTCGACCCCTGTCCCGTCGGGGGCCCGAGGTCCGTCGAGCTCCGCGCCGGACGTGCCCCCAGTCGCAAGGAAGCCCCGGACCCGGAGCGCCTCCGCCATTGCGCCCACGGAGGCCGCCCCCGCATCAGCCCAGACGGGGGGTCTCGAGAGGGGTCGGGCCTCGAGAGGCGGCCGACAGGTCGAGAAGGGTTCCGGGCCCGACCCCCGCGAGCTGTCAAGGGCGACGTCGAGCCCGCGGAGGAGTGGGCATCAAGGAGAGGCGTCGAGCCCGCGCCATCATGAGCGTCGGGGAGGGAGCCCCGAGCGCCTCGTGACCAGGGGCGCGAGCGTCTCGGAGGGGCAACGCCAGCTGTGTATGAGCACATTTTTGGCGAGCACATAGGCAAGACCGTCGAGGCCTACGTCGATGACATCGTGGTTTAAAACTAAAAAAGTAGGGAACCTCATCAGCACCTCGAGACCACGTTCGAGTGCCTCCGGGCCAGAATGTGAACTCAACCCGAGAAGTGTGTCTTTTGGTGTGCCTCGAGCATGCTGCTTGGCTACATCGTCTCACACGGGGGATCGAGGCAAACCCTGAAAAATCTCAGCAGTCACAGGATGGGCCCGATTCGTGACCTCAAGGGTGTGCAGAAAGTAACAGGCTGCTAGCCGCTCTCCAGATTCATCTCGAGGCTAGGGAAAAAGCGCTCCCCTCTACCGCCTGTTAAAAAGACGGAACACTTTGCGTGGACCGCCGAAGCGGAGGGGCCTTAACCAAGTTGAAGGGGCTACTGACTTCTGCACCAGTCCTCGTGCCCCCGCACCAGCCGAAGTGACGCTTCCCCCGAGCCCCCTCCTCTATGTGGCCGCAACCACTCAGGTGGTTAGCGCGGTCATAGCCGTCGAGAGGCACGAGGAGGGTATCATTGCCGTCCAGCGACGCCGGTTTTACTTCACCTGTGAG